>CAOKZL010002284.1:0-215748 GCA_948472985.1 Iguana delicatissima | reverse complement strand
GTCCAATATCATTCTGGAAATGTTTCCATATTAATGATATTTTTTATCATGTCTAAAGATATGAAGAACCTATCAATCCTCGACCAAGTTTTGTGACGTTCTGAATAATATGTGTATTCTTCTTCCTTCCTGTTTACATTATTCCCTACCTCCCCTAAGGACATATATTCCAAAAGATCAAAGAAGCTTTGGGGTAGTTTCCCTTGGTTTTTCCTATTCTTTGTCTTGTGTTCCCCTGATCTATCTGTTGATGGATTTAAGACCCCATTCCAATCACCCATTAAGATCACTTTCTGATTTTCTAAATCCAGTAATTTCTCTGATAAGTTTTGATAAAATTTACTTTTATTTTCTAATGGGCCATATACTGCTACCACCAATAATTTTAAACCTGTGATCCTTCTACGATTATGCAGTGTCCCAATTCATCACTATATATTTGTTCTGCCTCGTATTTATTATTTATGTATACCGTTACCTCTTTTTTCTTTTTGTTAATTGAAGATGAAAAACTTTGACCTAATTTGGGATTCCTAATGTAGTTTAAATCTTTAACTCTAATATGTGTCTCTTGAATTGCTATGACATCTAAATTTAGTTTCTCTAATTGGTGGAAAATACATTTTCTCTTATGGGGGAATTCATGCCACGAACATTCCAAGATAAAAATCTTAATTTCATTTTGTTTCAAATCCTTTAATTAATTTCTTTTTGGATACTATTCGGTTTCTTCTGTTCCTTCTTCTCCCAAGTCTTCTAATTCTAAGTCTTGTATTGAATTGGATTCTTCTCCACCTTCTCCTTCTTCCTCTTCTTCCTCCTGACTTCTTTCTAGTTCTTCTTCTTTCCGTACTTTTGCCAATTCCTGTTTCATTTGTTCTTTTCTTGATCTTACCTCTGATCCTTGTGCATTTTGGACCTCTTCCTTTCCTTTCTCTTCTTCTTGTTCTTGTCTTATTCCTTCTGTTCTACTCAAATCTTCTTTATATTTTCTCCAAAATTCTCTCGCCTTCGTAATCGTATTCAAGACAAATCTTCTCTGCCTCCACATAAAGGATATTCCTTCCATTTTTTCCCACGTACATCTTATTCCGTATTCTCTCAACAATTGGGTCACAAAACTATACTCCCTTCTTCTTTTAAGTAGGGCTGGATGAACATCTTTAAATATTTTCACTTCTGAGTCTTCCACCACCAGCTTCTTCATGTAACTACATCGTAGGGCTAGGTCCTTAACACCTTCCCTCAGAAAATATACCACGATCTCACGTGGTGTATTCTTTCGCTTTGCACCACTGAATTGATTCGAAAAGCTCTATCAATTTCTAAATCTAATTGTTCAGGTACCGAGCCTACAAATTGTGCTAGTGGTCTAGTCAGTCTTTGGTATAAGTCTTCCTGGGCCACTTCTTTCAGCCCCCTTATCTTAATCGATTTATTTCTGTTCCTTATGTCCATAAATAATGTTGTCCGTTCCAGTTGGTCAGTCTTTTCTTCTGTTTTTAATGTCTGAGCCTCCAGCTTCGTTGTTCTCTCTTCTACTTGTTCCACTTTTTCATTCACATGTTTTAATTCTTTGGAGATATTATCTAACTTTGTATTAAAAGTTTCCAGTTCTTTCTTAATGTCAGTTTTTATTTCCATTCTCATGTGTTTCATTTCCATTCTAGTTTCTTTCATTTCACTTTTGAATGTCATTGTTAGTTTCCGTATTTCTTCCGTTATGTCTGTTCCAACACTCTGACTCATAACTTGAATTTCTGTTGTCGCTGTTTTCGTTTCCATAATCGGTATCTTGATTTCATTTGATGCTCTTCTTTGGAGTAGGGATTGTATCTGCGTTTGGGCTCCTGCCCCCGCCTTTCTTTTCCCTGCCACCATCATTTTGTCTGCTTTTGTTATATCTTATTGTATCTTATTTGATCTCTATAACCGTCTTTATTTAGATTATTTGCGTGGTCAGTAACCTCTATAATTTATCCTCTATCGTCTTTCTTCCTATTTCTTCCTTTTTATTGATTTATCTTATTCCTTGATCACTATTTAATATTTTATTAATTGATGTTTTTATTTATATATTTTCCCCCTTTACTCCTTACTCCGTATTCTAATACTACCCCTTATCTTATGTTACTTACCTTCTCCTTGACTGTTAACCCTAAAATCTAATAAATTCCTATTAGTTCTTAATATTTCTCTCTTTTGCTACTTGAATTTCTTGAGCCCTGTAATTCCTTTACAAGTCAGTTCTCAATTTTTGCTTCACCCAAGTCTCTTCTCACTCTCCAACTGATCATAAACATACGTTTGATGAAATCAATTTAATTAATTAAATTAGTTAATTAAATGGTTAGTTAATTAATTTGTTAAATATCCAAAAACTTCAAATTATAACTTACATTTGTTAATTCACATCAAAACAATTAATACATCATAGATTTAAAGCGCAATTTCTTACTTAGTAACAAATAATTAATTAATTAAATAATTACTTAGTTGCTTAATTGCTTACTTAATGACTCAAGTAATACAATCACAATACCCTTAATATACAATCAATCAAATGGATCAGATACAGCTCAAATTATCAATTAAATTTACTATTCAAAGGTTAAGAGTCAGCTTCCTACTTATGAAGAGAGTATTTTTGTTTTTATATTTATTTATATATCTATTTTTTTAAAATCAATATACCTGAATTTGAACAGTTATAAGAGTTTATTAAACCAATCCAATCCCCTCAATATTTCTTAACTTCTTTTGGTATCCCCTCACATTGGCAACCACGACATCACCCCCCACCCCCAAATCAAACCTCTCAACAACTCCAACCTAAAGAGTGTCAAAAAATACGTAATACCCCACAACCAGTATCTTCTTACAGATTTTTTTCTTGTCTTCCTTTTCATCCTTCATCTTATTCGTCCTTTGCAAGGCTTTATCCCATCAGCTGCTTACTTCCCCTTCAAACAGTCAAATTTCGATCCGCTTCTCTCAATATGGAGTTTCTATCCTTGCTGTCCTTGAAGTCCTTAATAGCTGTCTTTAGAATCTTTCACCATCTCTTTCCCAGTTTCCCTCGCTCGTCACCTCAGTTCCGCCACCACACACACTCTCTGACACTCCGAACTCCGTGTTTATTTCCCGTTTATCTCCGCTTCTCCCAGTACTCACAGCTTACAGGTTCCACAAAGATAATATCTTATTTTCAAATTTAATATGTAATAATAAGTCTCTAATCTTTAAATTCTAGTCTCCCCACATCTCAATGATTAGGGAGGGACAAAAAAAAAAGATAAAAATCCACGTCTGATCGCATTTCCTAAGGATCCAGCTAAATAAAGTCAATGTCTCTATTCAAGGTTCCCGAATCCAATTCCAAAAGTTCAGTTTATTCCAGTGCCATCTTAAAGTCCAAATCGGTGTCAAAATTAATCCAAATCCAGGTTCCAGATATTCACTACTTATATTACTATCTGTGAAGATTTTGAGGTTTCCCGGGAAGGTGTTGCTTTGCACATCCACATCTTTTTAAGATCAACCTTCCCTCTCTGCCCTGGGCTTAACAACTCCAGGAGCCCGTCGCTCAATTATAGAGATGGTATCATGCTGTCTCTTACTCCCCAGTAAAAATTCGAATGTGACCACTTACCCAATGGTTCTTCACGCTTTGTTCTTGCGAACCAACACGTATATGTTTAGTTAAAACAGTGGTGACATGGCTAGCCTCTTAAGGCTGTCCAGCGTGGTAATGGCGGCTCCGCAATCCCACAACCCAGCCATGCTTCTTCTCCTTCTCCTCTTCTCCTTCACACTTTGGGTTGGAACAGATCTCCGTCGAGCCTCCTCCGTGATCCCCCTTACCCGGGGATCAATTTCCTCTAGTATAGTTTTTTGAGGAAATTACCGACCGCGTCAGATTGCAGAGTTCCTCAGCCTCGTGGACTCCGACCGCTCACCACGTCGCCTTCACCGGAAATCCATATCGAAGTCTATTTAAAAAGATTTGCGGGCACTGCTTGTGTGCAAAAGCGATGTCAGATGGTGGTGGTTGCTCCAATCTCCCTCGCTCCGTCCGCTGCTATCTTTCGCGAAGTTTTCCACTCGGATGGAAGCTGGGAAGCGTGATTTTGATCTCCGGAGCCCCTTTCTTGCCCCCCATACCAAGGAGGACTTTAGTTTGTTCCCCAATCTCCTTCTGCTACCTGAATGAAGGTTCCCCTTTAGCTGAGCTTCATGGAGAGCCTTGTCACAGTGCCATAATCAGACCGGAAGTCTCATTGCCTACTGATTATGAGCAAAGTATACATCTGCTCAGCAAAGGGTTGACATACCACTTAGGGTAGCCCAGGGTTATGTAAGACCCAAGGAGATAACCTTTTGACAATCAAGCTTTATGTGAGTTACAGAGCTGCTAAAACATCCACCACTTTCAAGGATCCCTTCATTCTCAGGGACTGTCCTCCTTTCTTTTTTTCCCAAAAGGACAAAACATTCAAAATTCATAAACTGAAAATTAAGCAGGTCACACTGTGAGGGTAGTTCAAGTTAAGTCATACAGTTTATAAATTTGTTTAGAAGAGTCATACCTTGGGGGAGTGGCCACAGGTTTCATTATTGAAGACCTCTGTGTCTAAGTTTGGAAGATCTGTCTAGAGGTCCAGATGATTCTCAAGAGATAGTAAAAGATGTGCTTTTGTGCTGATGTAATCAATAAATGGAGACCAGCCTGAACCTGTCTCATAGAATCATAGCAATGTAGAGTTGGAAGAGACCACACGGGCCATCCAGTCCAACTCCCTGCTATGCAGTAACACCCTCAAAGCACTCCTGACAGATGGCCATCTAGCCTCTGCTTAAAAACCTCCAAGGAAGGAGACTCCACTACACTCCAAGGCAGCATGTTCCACTGCCGGACAGCCCTGACCATCAGGAAGTTCTTCCTGAGGTTCAGGTGGAATCTCCTTTCCTGCAGCTTGAATCCATTGCTCCTTGTCCTGGTCTCTGGAGCAGCAGAAAACAAGCCTTCTCCTTCCTCTACATGGCATCCCTTCAAATATTTAAACATGGCTATCATGTCCCCTCTTAACCTTCTCTTCTGCAGACTAAACATCCCCAGCTCTCTAAGTCTATCCTCATAGGGCATGGCTTCCAGGCCTCTCACCATTTTGGTCGCCCTCCTCTGGACTTGCTCCAGCTTGACCATGTCCTTCTTGAATTGGGGTGCCCAGAACTGGACACAGTATTCAAGATGAGGTCTAACCAAAGCAGAGTAGAATGGTACCAGTACCTCCCTCAATCTAGACACTATACTCCTGTTGATGCAGCCGAGAATTGCATTGGTTTTCTTGGCTGCCACATCACACTGCTGACTCATGTTCAGCTTGTGGTCTATGAAGACTCCTAGATCCCTTTCACATGTACTGCTATCCAGCCATGTGTCCCCCATCCTATATTTCTGTATTTCATTTTTTCTACCTAAGTGTAGGACCTTACACTTCTCTCTGTTGAATTTCATTTTGTTAGCCCTGGCCCAGCTCTCCAATCTATCCAGGTCATTTTGAATTTTGATCCTGTTCTCTGGCGTATTAGCAACCCCTCCCAATTTGGTGTCATCTGCAAATCTGATGAGCATGCCCTCTATTCCTTCATCCAAGTCATTGATAAAAATATTGAACAGCACTGGGCCCAGGACAGAATCCTGTGGCACCCCACTAGTCACATCTCTCCAGGATGAAAAGCAACCATTTGTGTTCACTCTTTGGGTTCGGTCGGTCAACCAATTACAAATACAACTAACAGTAGCCCTGTCCAGCCCGCATTTTACTAGTTTCTTTGCAAGAATGTCATGGGGTACTTTGTCAAAGGCCTTACTGAAATCGAGACACACTACATCCACAGCATTCTCTTCATCTATCAAGCTAGTACCTCTATCATAAAAAGAGATAAGATTAGTCTGGCATGACTTATTTTTGAGAAATCCATGTTGACTTCTCGTGATCACCGCCTTGCTTTCTAAGTGATTAGCAACTGACTGCTTAATGATCTGCTCCAGGATCTTTCCGGGTACTGACGTCAGGCTGACTGGGCGATAATTATTTGGGTCCTCTCTTTTCCCTTCTTGAAGATGGGGACAACATTTGCTCTCTTCCAGTCTGCCGGAACTTCCCCTGTCCTCCAAGATTTCTCAAAGATTATAGCAAGCGGTTCCGAAATGACCTCTGCCAGCTCTTTTAATATCCTAGGATGCAATTCATCTGGCCCTGGAGACTTGAATTCATCCAATGTAGCCAGGTATTCCTGTACCACCTCTCTACCTATTACGTGCCTCATTTCCCCTGCTTCTTCCTCTGCTCCCCAACCGCCAGGTTGAGTGCTTGTATCGTTTTGGGAAAAAACTGAGGCAAAGAAGGTGTTCTGCCTTTTCTCTTCCCCCTGTGAGTAATTCACCATCTTCTCTTCATAGCGACCCTATTGTCTCCTTCTTTTTCCTTTTGCTGCGGACATATTTTAAAAAGCCCTTTTTATTGTTTTTAATGTCTCTGGCCAGCCTAAGTTCGTTCTGTGCTTTAGCCTTTCTGACCTCCCTACATCTCCGGACCACTTGCTTAAATTCTTCTTTGGTGGTTTCCCCCTTCTTCCATTTCCTATACATGTTTCACTTAACACTTAGCTCAGCTGAGAGTTCTTTAGTCAACCATTCTGGTTTCTTCAGATGCCTTCCATTTTTCCTCCTTACTGGCACAGTTTTAGACTGTGCCTTCAATATCTCCTTTTTAAGGAACTCCCATGCCTCCTGAACTCCTTTCCCTTCCACTATTCTTGACCACAGAATTCCAGCCAGCAGCTCCATATATCTGGGTAATTGAAATCTCCTATTATTACTGTGTCTCTCCTCCTTGAATGTGCAGTCATTTGGTTGAGGAAGGCCTCATCAAAGTCCTCAGCCTGGGTTGGAGGCCTGTAGTAAACCCCCACCAAAATATCCCTATTGTTTCTCGCTCCCTTAATTCTTACCCAAATGCTCTCGACCTGGCTTACTGGGTTTAAGTCAGGTGAAAACAGGTGAAAACATCCTTGATATATAAGGCTACTCCTCCTCCTTTCTTGTTTGGTCTATTTTTACAAAATAGGCTATACCCCTCTATTCCTATATTCCAATCATGGGACTCATCCCACCAGGTCTCAGTGATGCCTATCAAATCGTATTTATTTTGTTGTACTCAGAGTTCAAGTTCATCCTGCTTGTTTCCATACTCCGTGCATTAGTGTAGAGACACTTAAGCCCCCGGTCCCTTTCTGCAAGTCCTGTACTATTGTTTCTACTCCTCCCGCCATTGGCCTCTTGTACTACTTGTCCAGTATCATTTGGGCCTTTCCTCCCTGCACTCACCAAGTCCCTGCCCCGAATAATATTGTCTCCCTCTCCAGCAGAACTTAGTTTAAAGACCTCTTAATCCTCCTTGTGAGACTGCTTGCAAAAACATTCCTGCCAAGTTTCGTGAGGTGCAGCCCATCCCTCGCCAGAAGCCCACGTTCATGGAAATTCAGGCCATGTTCCAAAAACCCAAACCATTGCTGGCGGCACCACGTGCGAAGCCAGTTGTTGACCTCTGCTATTGTCCTTTCCCTACGTGCGCCATATCCTTGAACAGGGAGGAGAGACGAAATGACCATCTGCGCACCAAGGTCCTTAAGCTTCGTCCCCATAAGCTCATAGTCCTTTGCGATATGGTAAAAGCTGCTCCTCGCAGTGTCATTGGTTCCGACATGAACCAAAATGAGGGGCTTATGGTCAGTGGGTTTGACCAGTCTGGTTAGCCTCTCTGTTACGTGGTTGATCCTGGCCCCAGGAAGATAGCAGACCTCTCGATTGAGCTTGTCCGGTTTGCAAATTGCCGTTTCGGTTCCTCTGAGCAAAGAGTCCCCAACAACCAGAACTCGCCTCCTCTGAGGCTTGTCCTGGTCTCCTCGACGAGCATGTTCTACTAGGACTGCCTGGGCATTCTGTTCAGGCTGGGAGAATTGACCTAGTTCCTGTTGCCGAAGTTAGATTTCTTCTTGTTGACATTCTGTTCCCTCCGCATGGCGCTCCTCATTGTTCGTAAGGCCGAGAACTTTGAAGTAATTGTGTAGGTGAAGAGTCTCTGTTGCTTTCCTGGTCCTTCTACTCTTCCGTGTGACATTCGCCCAAGCCTCCATTTCCTGGCACAGTGTGCTGACTTCCTGATCTGGCAGCTCCTCCGTGCGTTCGGTCTTCCGGTAGGTCTTCTCTGCCCTATCCAAAAACTCCTGCCCTTCCCTAATAAGATGAAGATCAGAAACTCATGCCTCCAGCTGGCGCACCTTCTCCTCCAAGAAGGTGACCAGCTTGCACTTGGTGCAGGTGTACCCAAGAACATCTTGTGGCAAGAAAAGGAACATGCCATAAGTGTTACAGGTGACTGCAGCAGCTCCCTCACCTTCCATCCTTGAAACTACAGAGAGCAGTATAGCACGTAATTCTAGAAAGAATAACTAGGCTTTCTTTCTGAAATTCAGCTGTATAAGCTACGTCTGCTCTACCGAATGCCGAGGGTTAAATTGGAGGACTGAAGTAGCACGTGCCGTTGGAAGCTCCTAATAAAGCTCCTCCCCCAGCTGGCTCCTCCCCCTCGTTAGTCAGACTACGTGCTCAAGGAGAGCACATGGCCAGCACAAAGAGACTAAACAAACACAAGCAAGACTAAACAAACACAAGCAACAAACAGACAAGCAAGCACAGCCCCTCAAGCCTGTAAACACACCTGGTCTAGGATGTCTTCACAGACCCAGCTCTCCCTCTGCTCCCTCTGCTCTCTTTATTTCACCCTTGTCGACATGAACATTATCTAACTTTTTCCATTAGCCAGTAGTCCCATTGTGGCTGCTGGTATGGAAATAGAAAAAGATTGGAAAACAGTAGATGTCCTTATAGAAATGTGGTGGGAAAAGGGCATCTACTGTTTTGCAGTCTTTTTCTATTTCCATACCAGCAGCACAATTTTTTTAAAAAATTGTTTTTCAAGTTCTTATTTTTTCCCTCTAAGCAAAGAGACAGAAGTATCAGACCAGGGCAAAGCCATACTCTTTGTCCAGCAATTTCAGAGATTATTTGGAGAACAAAGTGCCCAAACCTGGGCAGTCAAGCACAGGTGAGAAAATGTACCCTTGACATTGCACCCTCTCCAACATTTAGGAGTGACATTTTTGAGCAAGAATGTGGAGGGTATCTTACTTTTCAGATTATGGTACATGAATACACCTAATTTAACTTCTAAACATTTGGAAGAGGCTGTCTTGGAGGCTTAAATGCATGAGGAAAAAAATACTCTGGTATAGGAGAGAAAGGGATTGGACACCTATTGCAGAAGGCAAATATGATGAACAAGAGTTTGGAGCTCAAGTGGCAATGTTTTCTTAGTAGCACTTAGTAGCATTATAGCAAAATAAGTCAATTGTAAGGGTTTCTTTGAAGGCTGAGGATCTAGATGATGTTGTCCTGGAGCAGATGACCACACATTAAAAAAGAAGAGATATAGTAATAATGGGAAATTTCAACTATCCTGATATATGTTGGAAGTCAAGCTCTGCCAAGAGCATAAGGTCCAACAAATTCCTCACTTGCCTTGCAGACAATTTCATTGTCCAGATTGTGGAAGAGGCAACAGTGGGATCAACTATTTTAGATCTGATCCTAACCAACAGGGATGATCTTGTTAACAGCGGGGAAGTGGCGGGATCCTTTGGGGGGAGTGACCATGCTCTGTTAGAATTTGTCATTCAGTGGTAAGGGGAAGCCAAGTGTAGCCGGACATGCATTCTAAACTTTAAGAAAGACAATTTCTGTAAACTTAGGGAATTACTGGGTGAAGTTTCGTGCTCAAGAATACTGAAAGAGAAGGGAGTTCATGACGGATGGGAATTTCTTAAAAATGAGATACTGAAGTCATAATTTAAAACTGTTCCATTAAGGAGGAAAAATGGGAGGTGTCTAAAGAAACCAGAATAGGTGACCAAGGAACTCTCAACAGAGCTAAATGTTAAACGTGTACAAGAAATGGAAAAAGGGGGAAATCATCAAAGAGGAATTTAAGCAAATAGTCAGGATATGTAAGAACAGGTTACTTACCTGTAACTGTGGTTCTTCGTGTAGTCATCTGTGCCCTCATACATTAGGAGCTTTCACGCCTGCGTGGTAGCGTTTGGAAGATTCTAGAGCTCATTAGCTTGGTGGGAACCCCTCCCCCACACCGGTACTGCGCATGCTCCTCCTGCCGAGCAACGGTCTCTCCTCAGTTCTGGTCCGCCGAAGATGGGACCTGAAAAAGAGGGGAAGGCAGGGTGGGGATCTATGAGGGCACAGATGACCACTCGAAGAACCACAGTTACAGGTAAGCAACCTGTTCTTCTTCTTCGTGGTCTTTGTGCCTCATACATTAGGAGACTGTGTAGCTTACCGGCAGGATGGTGGGTCAGGTCCCAGACCCTAGAGAACAGAAGCCAGCACAGCACGGCCAAATCGAGCATCTCTCCTGGACCGGCAGTCGAGTCTGTAGCGGCGCACGAAGGTCGATGGTTGGGACCAGGTCGCCACATGGCACAGCTCCGGCAGGCCGACACCTTGCAGGAGGGCAGCAGATGTCGCCATGGCTCTGGTGGAGTGAGCCCACAGAAGGTCTGGCAGAGGCTTCTTGGCAAGCTCGTATGCCAGGTGTATAGTCTGTACCACTCACTTGGAGAAGCGCAGGGTGGACACTTTGTGGCCCCTCCGGCGCCTGCCATAGCAGACAAAAAGATGTGGTGTCTGCCTGTAGGCCACAGTCCTGTCTTTGTAAAAAGCCAGAGCCCGACGAACGTCCAGGGAGTGGAGGGACCACTCCAGAGGTGTAGTCGGGTCAGGATAGAAGGCTGGCAGGATGATGTCCTGGCTGAGATGAAAGCTGGACACCACCTTCGGCAGGAAGGAGATGTCAGGCCGGAGGACCACCTTTTCACGATGGAAGACCAGGTATGGCTCATCGCACCGTAGGGCCGTCAACTCTCCCGCCCGCCTGGCAGAGGTGACAGCCACTAGGAACGCGGTCTCCATCGCGAGCAGCCTGTCGTCTGTCGTCACCATCGGTTTGAAGGGCAGCCTCATCAGCTGCGACAGCATCAATGACAGCAACCACGGCAGTAGCGGCGGTGATACCGGCGAGTAGAGGTGCTGTAGGCCCTGCAGGAACTGCTTGACGGTATCGTCCCTGAAGAGCACAGCCGATGGGGATCGTGGCAGCTGGTATGCCACGATCGCGGTGAGGTAGATCTTGAGCGACGGGAAGGCCAGGCCCTGTTGTTGTAGGTGAAGGAGGAAGTGGAGCATGGTATGCAGGTTGACAGGTGATACTGGCTCTCGACGTTCCTCGGCGAAGGCCACGAAGTACTGCCACTTGTAATGGTAGTTCCTTCGTGTGGACTCTTTCCTGGCCGCGGTCAAGATGTTACCAATGACCGGGTCATCTATGGCGATATCCTCCAGGCATGGAGGGCCAATACCAGCAGGTCCGGGTGTAGCATAAGACTGTTGGAGTGGGACAGCAGGTCCGGTACCATTGGAAACCTGAGAATCCTGCCCTGGGCGGCCTCGATCAGGGGCCCGAACCAGTGCTGCCTCGGCCAGTATGGTGCCACAAGGATCGTGTCTGCTCAGTCCACAATGATCTTCGATATTACGCGGCCCAGGAGCGGGAACAGAGGGAAGGCATAGAGGAGATCCTCGTCCCACAGGAAATGGAACGCGTCGCCGATGGAGTGGCGATCGTGGCCGGCTCTGAAGCAGAAACGACAGCACTTCGCATTCTGGCTGATCGCGAAGAGGTCAATGGTCGGCTCGCCCCATCGGTCCTGAACCATCTGGAAAGCCTCGGCCAACAGGGACCACTCGTGGTGGGAAGTGGTGTCCCTGCTGAGGGTGTCCGCTTTGGTGTTCTCCTGCCCCGCCAGGTGAACAGCCACCGGGTGTATTCAAAGCGAGACACACCAGTCCCAAAGGTTGAGCGCTATTCCAAGAAGTGTAGTGGAGTGAGTCCTTCCTTGCCTGTTCACGTAGCAGACCGCCGTCGTGTTGTCAGTGAGGATCAACACCGTGCGGCCCGTGACCAGGTGACGGAACACTCTCAGTACCTTGTGGATCTCCAGCAGTTCAAGAGCGTTGATATGGAGGGAAGTCTAGTCGTCCAGCCACTGGCCTTGGACTCGGAGGTCGCCGGTGTTCACTCCCCAGCCGAAGAGCGAGGCATCCGTCGTTACTGTGACCGATGGCTTGGTTTCGCGGAACGGCATGCCTGACAGGAGGTTCCTGCATGACTGCCACCACAGGAGAGATCGACGTACCTGTAGGGGCAGCCGGTAGCGGCGAGACTGGTCGTTCCAGAGTGGATCGAAGGCCCTGACGAACCAGTGCTGGAGCGGTCGCGCGCATAACCCGGAGAGGTAGGTCACGGCGGTGGTTGAGGCCATGTAGCCGAGGAGCTGTTGTTATGTCCTGGCTGATACCGTCGGAGCCCGAAAGGTGGCGGACGCTGCTCGACAAAGCATCCGCGCCCTCTCATCCAGTAGGTAGGCCCTCACTGATACTGCGTTGAGGGTCGCCCTGATGAAGTCGAGAACCCGGGTGGGTCCGAGAGGGGACTTCTTGGGGTTGACCTTGAGTCCGACCCGAGTGAGCAATGTCAAAGTCCGGTGGATGTCTTTGTACAGTTTCTGTCTGCAGGACACCACCAATAGCCAATCGTCCAGATAGGGATAGACAGAGACGCCTTTCATCCGCAGGAAGGACACGACAGGAGCCATGCACTTCGTGAATACCCGCAGCACGGTGGAGAGGCCGAACGGCAGCACCCGGTACTAGTAGCTGGCGCTGTCGACCGCGAACCGTAGGTACCATCTGTGCTGTGGGAGGATCGAGATGTGGAAATAGGCATCTTTGAGGTCTATGGATGCAAACCAGTCCCCTCTCTGGAGGAAGTGGAGGATCGAGGGCAACGTGACCATCTTGAACCTCTTGGGGCGGATGTACTCGTTCACCCCTCGGAGTTCTAGGACGGGCCTCAGGGATCCATCCGCCTTTGGTACGGTGAAGTACCCTGAGTAGAAGCCGGTGGTTTTGGCTGAAGGCGGGAGTCTCTCGATCGCTCCCTTTTTGAGGAGGGACTGGATCTCTTCCAGCAGAGCCGAGCTGGCCGGGATGGAGTAGTAGACACCCCACGGTGGAATATCCTGGAACTCGATGGCGTATCCCAGGCGGATGATGGTAAGTACCCAGGAGTCCACAGTGATCTCCCGCCATTGGTTGAGATGCCTTGCCAGGCTCGGATGATGGATCAGGTCTGCTGGAAGGGCGAAAGATGGCATCAGTGGTGTCCTGCGAAGACCATCAAAATCGGGTCTTCGCTCCAGAAGAAAACTTCTTCGATGACGAAGATGGGCACCGCCTAGGAAGCCTTCGTGAAGTGGAAGACGTTGATGGTCTCGACGCGGTTGATCTTACATGCCACGGCTGGTATGCTGATGAAGAGGAAGACCTTCTCTACAAAGACCTCAGCTGGAAGCTGCGGCAGGATTGGGCAGGCTGGTTAATGCCCATCTTCCTAGCCGTCAGCCGGGCCTTGACGAGGTGATCCATGGCCTCGTCCGTGGAGGTGTGGAAGAGCCCTTGGCCGTCGAACGGAAGATCTTTGATCCATCAACGGCTGTCCTCCTGGAGCCCAGAGGACCGGAGCCACACATGATGTCAGAGGGCTACGGCTCCGACCATCACTCTCGAGGTGGCCTCCACGGCGTGCCTTGAGGTGGCGATCTGCTGAGTAGCCACAGCGACGGCCTCGCTGAAGATCTGGGTGGCTGAGGTGTGTGACTCCTCCGGCAGTTCAGCTAGGAGCGATGCGAGTCGGTCCAGTAGATTCCGATGGTAGGCCGCGAGGCATGCCATCGTGTTGATCGTCCTGGCCACCAAGAACGACGCCAAATAGAAGCAGCGACTGAAGGCCTCAAGCTTCCGGCCTTCACGGTCCGGCGGGGTGGTATGCGCCCGATTGCCTCCCTTCGTTTGGGTCAACTTGACAACGATGGAATTTGGTACAGGATGGCTGAAGAGGAACTCTGCGTTCTCTTTCTGCGTCCTGTACAGGTGCTCCAGCCTATGCGGGATAGGCTGCGCTGACGCTGGTTTCGCCCATGGCTGCTTCATTGCCTCAACCAGCGTCAGCAAGAAGGGCAGCGATGTGGTCAACGGTGGGCAGGTCTCCAGGTACTGGAAGACTGGGTCCTGGGCTTGCGGAGCAGGTTCAGTCACCTTGAGGCCAAGGGCCGTGGCCATTCTGAGGAGGATGGCGGAGAACTGGCGTACATCCTCCGGTGCAGACTCTGGACCTGGTTCCCCGAAAGCCAGCACAGGGGACTTGTGAGATGAGGGAGTCGACTCTGCAGAATCAGAGTCCGACTCATAGGAGTCGCCTGATGGAATTGGCGACCTCTCCACCGCCTTCTCTTCAGCTGGCCTACAGACCGAGGGAGTCAGGGTGACCGCCGGAGCTGCAGGCTGCATCGATGTAGATGCGGCCGGTGTCGTGGCCGGTACCGAGGTCACCTGCAGGGGCACCACTGAGGGCCAAGGGCGGTGTGCTGCCTGCGTTGTAGACGTGCCGGCCACTGTCGTTTGGGCCACGGTGGACTGTGGCGCTGGACGGGTAGCTGTGGCTGTCATCCGCGGGGGTGGTGAGACAGCCCTGTAGCAGGGCGAGGGCTCCCGGGACCTTCGGTGACTCGGAGATCGACGCGGTGGTGACCGATCATAGCGGGAGTAGCGCGCTTCGGGCGGTGGCGAGTGAGACCGGCATCGTGGTGACCAGTACTGTGGATCTGGGTGGTACCGGTCCCTGTACGACGGCGAGTAGGAATAATAAGAGCCAGCCAGCTCGTGTCACACCTGCTCCTGGGCACACCTCCCAAAGTAGGTTGGTGGGGAGTAGGCGCTCTTGCCCGAGTGTACCCTCTCCAGGCGCATCTCCTGGTAACGCGGGGATGGAGGCCTGACCCGCTGCTCCGGAGAGCGGGATTCGTCGCATTGAGAGGCTGGTCGCTGCCTGACCACAGCCTCTTCCTGGCGGTCTGCCGAGGGATGGCGACTTGGCGGGGTGGTCTCCGCAGTGAGCTCGGGCGCCTGGGAGGGCGAGGCCTGCACGGCCTGCTCCTCGTCCGACACCTCGAGGATCTCCTGTTCCTCCGGAGGCTCCTCTTCGTCAGGGAGCTCCATTGGTTCAGGTTCCTTGGCGGGCTGGGTAGGTGGCGGAGTTGGAAGTCGAGCCACTTTTGGTGGAGAGCGCTGTTTCTCCTTCTCCTTCTTCTCCTTCCCAGCGTCTTCGGTGGCAGGACGCTTTTCTGGGCCAGGGTAAGCGGCCTGGAGGAGGTGGAGGCTTGCGAGCCCGCAGGATCCTCACACGCCCGAGTTGCCGAGATCTTGGGCATCCTCGGCAACTTCATGATTGGCACCGAGCCCGGTACTGATACTGATGTCGTAGACGGCGCGGCAGCCGCCGCTGCTTCCGAAGAAGAAGAAGAGGGGGTCGGGCGTTCTCGGCCATCGATGCCGTCTCAAGTTTTTGAGCGCACAGAGACTCTTCCCAGCAATGGGATTTTAACCTTGCAGCCCTGTTGCGAAGCGTTTGGTGGGTGAATTCTTTACAGACGGGGAAAGCTTGGACGTTATGCCCTTCATCCAAACAGAACAAACACTTCGAGTGTCGGTCAGAAAGAGCGACCTTCCTTCCACAGGAGGCACAGTGTTTGAACAAAGCCAACATAAAACAAGGGCAGGGCGAGGTGAGGAGAAAGGGAAGTCCGAGAATGCCAAACACAGTCCAAAATCCGAAGTCGTAACCAGCCAGAAAAAGGTCAAACCAATTGTAGCAACACCAAAGACAACTCCGAAATCCAAGAGGGGTAGTCCAAAAATCCAAAATCCGAAGTCAAAAGCCAAGAAAATCAAGCAAAGCACAAGCCAACAAGCAGAACCTTCTGTTTGCGACAGCGGACAAGAAAGAACTGAGGAGAGACCGTTGCTCAGCGGGAGGAGCATGCGCAGTACCAGTGTGGGAGAGGGGTTCCCACCAAGCTAACGAGCTTTAGAATCTTCCGAACGCTACCGCGCAGGCGCAAAAGCTCCTAATGTATGAGGCACAGAGACCACGAAGAAGAAGGGGAAGATCAGAAAAGGTAAAGCACAGAATGAACTCAGGCTTGCCAGAGAGATGAAAAACAATAAAAAAGGTTTTTTTAGATATGTCTGCAGCAAAAGGAAAAACAAGGAAATGATAAGGTCGATGCATGGAGAAGACAGACAAGTGCTAACGGGGCAGAGGAAAAGCAGAACTACTAACACCTTCTTTGCCTCAGTTTTCTCCGAAAAAGGAAAAAAGACTCAATCAGGGGTTGGGAACAGTTGGGGAAGTGGCAGAAATTCAGCACAGTATAGGTAGAGTAGTAGTAGAGGGATACTTGCCTATTCTAAATGAATTCAAGTCTCCATGGCCAGATGAACTACATCCAAGGATATTAAAAGAACTGGCAGAAGTAATTTCAGAACCGCTGGCGTTAATCTTTGAGAATTCTTGGAGAACAGGAGTCTCCAAGTCCCAGCAGACTGGAGGAGGGAAAATGTCTCCATCTTCAAAAAGGGAAAAAGAGGACCCAAATAATTATCGCTGTCAGCCTGACGTCAATACGTGGAAAGATTCTACAGCAAATCATTAAGCAGACAGTTTGTAATTACTTAGAAAGCAGTGCTGTGATTACTAAAAGTCAACAGGGGTTTCTCAAAAACAAGTCATGCCAGACTAATCTTATCTCTTTTTATGATAGAGTTACAAGCTTGATAGATGAAGGGAATGCTGTGAATATAGCATATCTTGACTTCAGTAAGGCCTTTGACAAAGTTCCCTATGATATTCTTGCAAAAAAGCTAGTAAAATGTGGGCTAGACAGGGCTACTGTCAGGTGGATTTGTAATTGGTTGACTGACTAAACCCAAAGGGTGCTCACCAATGGCTGTTTTTCATCCTAGAGAGAAGTGACTAGTGAGGTGCCACAGGATTCTGTCCTGGGCCCAGTGCTATTCAACATCTTCATCAATGACTCGGAATAGAGGGCATGCTGATCAAATTCGCAGATGATACCAAAGTGGGAAGGACTGCTAATATGCCAGAGGACAGGATCAAAATTCAAAATGACCTTGACAGATTGAAGAGCTGTGCCAAAGCTAACAAAATGAATTTCAACAGAGAAAAATGTAAGGTCCTACACCTAGGCAGAAGAACATGGAATGCACAAATACAGGATGGGAGACACCTGGCTGGACAACAGTACACGTGAAAGTGATCTAGGAGTCTTAGTAGACCACAAGCTGAACATGAGTCAGCAGTGTGATCTAGCAGTCAAGAAAGTCAACACAATTCTTGGTTGCATCAATAGGAGTATGGTATCTAGATCAAGGGAGGTCATGGTACTACTCTATTCTGCTTTGGTCAGACCTTGTCTGGAATACTGTGTCCAGTTCTGAGCACTTCATTTCAAGGATATCGACAAGCATATCTTGACTTCTGTAAGAAGTCCAGAGGAGGGCGACCAAAATGGTGGGGGTCTGGAAGCCATGCCCTATGAGGAGCGGCTTAGGGAGCTGGGGATGTCTAGTCTGCAGAAGAGAAGGTTAAGAAGGGACGTGATAGCCATGTTTAAATATTTGAAAGGATATCATATCAAAGAGAGAACAGGCTTATTTTCCACTAATCCAGAAACTGGGACAAGGAGCAATGGCTTCAAACTACAGGAAAAGAGATTCCACGTGAAAACCTCAGGAAGAACTTCCTGACGGTCAGAACTGTCCAGTAGTGGAATATCCTGCCTCAGAATGTGGTGGAGTCTCCTTCTTTGGAAATTTTTAAACAGAGGCTGCATGGCCATCTGTTGGGACTGCTTTGATATGTTACTGCATGGCAGAGGGTTGGACTGGATGGCCCCTGGGGTCTCTTCCAACTCTTATTATTCTTGATTCTATCTTCCAGACCTCTAGAAACTACAATATCTCATGCCTCACAATTATCTAGCATTTGGAGCTTGTTTGTGGCTGACATCGTATTGTGTATGATTATTACTTTAAAGGGGAAGCCCCATCTGTACCTGATTCCCACTGACTGGAGCAGAGATGTGAATGGCTTGAATTCCCACCTCTTCTTCAGACTTTTCAGGTATGAGGTCTTGGAATAACAAGACATTATGACTATCAAAGCTCAGATCTTGAATTGCAGAAACTTTATTAAGGATTATTGTCTTTCTGGGGAACCTGGAGAATCTAGTATAGTATGAACTTCAGAAACTTGCTGACTTTGGGGTTAAATGCAATTGTTCTGTGGATGTGTTCGATGTCATCCTCTGTCAGGACAATCTCTGGACGTGTCTTGTTAGTATGAAAGTTTGCAAGAAACCCTTTGCTTCCACCTCCAGGTTCCCTTTCAGTCTCACATTAAGACACCTCCCCCTGTTCTCCAAGCCTGTGATTTTACTTTGAAGCTGCAGGCTGGATTCTTCCAAGTTGTTGAAGATACAACCCACGTCCTTGCTGTATATCTTCAATGTCCAAAATTTGACTCGTAAGAGCGAAAAGCTTGGGAGTTGATTGGCTCAAGCACTGAGGACATGTCTTTTTGCAAATCTTTGACTAGATTCTCTATCAGCTTTTCCAGGAATTCTGGGAAAGCGAGGTCACTAAATAGCTGCAATCTATTCTCCCCATCCTCTGTTCACTTTGTTGGGACCACATGCCATGGCTGGATCAGACAGCTCATTGCTTTAGCCTGTTTTAGACTCTTTTGTGGCTGGAGCTCATTTTATTTGTCATTGAAATAGCGCTCCTACATACAGAGATTCTTTAGGCTTTGTTGGAGGTAAGCTGTCAGATGTCTGCCATGTTAGCTAGCTATCAATGCCCCGCCCCAAGTTTTCTTAAAGTGTTTGTAGCTGTGAGTTTCCAGTATCCTTAACAAAACTAGTGGTGTATGACAGCAAGCCAGCTTAAAATAGGTTCAAATATGAATAGCCTGGCCATTCACTGGATCTTAACTGAGGCTGCCCTGGATTTGGCTCACTGCTGCTGCAAAGTTGGTTAGCTTCCTTCCTGGAAGACTTGCAACAACCCTTGGCTGGCATCCTGTTGATTAGTCCCAACCAGAGTAGACTTATTCAGTTAATTGCTGATGAGACCACATGTAGGGAAATCCCACTGATTGAATTGGTCTACTCTAGTCAGGACTAACAACAGGTTTTAGACCCTTCAAGTAGCCTGCCGATTTATAGCAATCCCATGAATTTCACAGGATTTTCTTAAGCAGGGAATACTCAGAGGTGGCTTGTCATTGCTTTCCTCTGAAATATAGCCTTAATATTCTTGCACAGTTCCCCATCCAAGTACTGTCTAGTCCCAACCCTGCTTAGCTTCCAAGATCAGATGGCATTTAGTGCCTTCAAAGAAACCCTTACAAATGACTTGCTTTGCTATGGTGCTACTAAGAAAACACTGGCACTTGAGCTCTAAACTCTTGTTCATTATCCTTACCTTCTGTGATAAGGGATTCTTTCTCTCCTACACCAGGATAATTTTTTTTCTCATGCAGTTAAATCTCCAAGACTTCCCCTTCCAAATGTTTAAAGTTAAATTAGGTGTACTCATGTACCATAATCTGAAAAGTAGGAAAAGTCAGGTATATCCAGGATAAATGCTAAGATACTACCTATACTTCTGCCAAGTACTCTGCAGTCAAGGATCACTAGTAGTTAGCAGCACCTGAGAACTACTTCCTCAAAGATCCTGCATTTGCCTTGAGACCAACAACATTGCACTCAAAGGATTAATGGTTCCCCTGGCATCCCTCCACCACATTCCCTCAGAATCAGTGTTTCTGGCTTATGTTGTTCAGAGTTTTAGCCCACATCCATGTGTGTGCCCAGGCAGTAGCTAGCAATACATAGCTGTCTAAAACAGAAAGTCAGAAGTTGTCCCAACCAGTTGTTGAGTGGGAAGGAGGAAGTGTGGGTAGAAAGAAGACACTAAAATCCTCACAATGATGGGGGGACTCCACTCCCTCAAAACTGTGTGGGATTTGCTAAAAATACCCACCCCAGACTTCTAGGGGTGTTGTTGCTGGCCATTTTGTCACATTCATAGCAAGAACAGCGATCTGGAACATACTGACCAAGTTATATACTTCAGTTCAACTGCAACAGAGTCATTGGCAGAAGGAAACTCAGAGGTTGTCAGTCTTTTGATTCTGCAACTCAGTTGTTACAGATATTTATTTATTGTCAGATAGTGCTTGACAGCTTATAACAATTAACACTTAAGCAACATGTGCTACAACTCAGTGCATGCCTACTTGGGAATAAGATCCACTGATCTTGACAGGGTTTGCTTCCAAGTAAGCATGCACAGGATTACGTAGAAATCTTTCTTTCACAAGGAGTCTGAAGCAACAGGCCTGTAATATGTTCCAGAGAGACGAGGAAGAGCAGCTATATACTGGCTGACAGAAAACGACCAGATCCTTGATGGTGGACCAAAGCTGTAATACAGTCAGCCCTCCACATTGGCAGATTTCACTTCTGCAGATTTGATTATTCACAGATTATTTGCTGCCACCTCTGCTGCCTCCCTATGCCAGAGACTGCAAGCCTTGTGAGACTGAGAAACTGCGAACAAGGTTTGTAAGTCCCTCCTAAAAATGGTGTGGGGCAGCAATGGAGGTGGTAGTAAGCCCCACCAGCCCCCCACTTCTGTCTGGTGAAGGAACCCTGATGCCTCAAAGGGATCGATGGTGGACTGAATATGATGATCATACTTTTTGTGTGTGCGTTAAATATGGTTTGGGAGAGCCTAGAGTTATTCATATTTTTTTTAACTTCATGGGGGTCCTGTGCAAATGTGGAGGAATGACTGTACTTCCAAACAAAAAACAGTGCAAGAGACAGAAAAAATTCAATCTCTTTATTGTTTGCATTGCAAAAGGTTGCACAGTTGCTTCTGAAGGACAGAAACAAAGATAGAAGAGTACACCAAGCCAAACTCTTGGACATCTTCCCATAGTTTTCTTCCTGTATCCCTGAAGAATGCTTGCCAAAATGGTGAGAAGATCTAAACCTAGCCTTAGGGGAGTGTTAGGACTGCTTTTAAGCCTAAGACACTCACTCATCAATAACAAAATGAGTAGTTGCTGGCACATGAAAGTAGGGGATGGAGAATAGCAAAGACCATAGACTCAAACTCACCACGGGAATGTAAGCATCAAATACAGAAGGATGTGCTACCAAACTGTCTTACATCAGTTCTCATCCTGCGCTGGTGACTGTGCACAAGTAGGTGGCCACATGTATGCAACTGAATGAAAATGGTACTCTTGAGCCAGGAGTACTTAAAAAAAAACCCTTCTGAGGTTCCAAGGAGGAAGACAGAGCAGCCAATCTAATGAAAGAAAGGGGGGTAAAGGAAGGATAGAAGATGCCAATTTGAATTGTGAACCAAACAGTACATGTTTACTGTTGTGCCTGCATTAAATGTGAACTATGCTAATATGTGCAGAAAAACAATGCCTGCATCTTCAGAGAGGGACACATGTGATTAGCAGGTGTGTGGTCTTTGTTCTTGATGGAAGTTAAGTAAAACTATCAGATAAACAACCAGTGAAGGTTATCATGTTATACATATTCCCAAAGAAGGAAATCACTTTCAGATCAGAACAAAATGAGACTTCCACACAGCACACCACAGGCCAGCACAACAGAGATGTCAACATGATGACTCAGATTAAAAAGTAAAGAAAATGGGGTATCTGCAGAAGGACCCCAAACAGGCCTGCTTAGCCAAGACTGGAGTTCAAAATCTTGGCCCACAGGACAGCCAACGCAAAAGCAACACTTTTGTGCTGACCTATCCTCTTATTCAAGATCAGTTCACCTGAGCAAGATCCCTCACACAAGCAGAAGTTCTGCTCTCTAGCCAAGCCCTTAAACAGAGATGGAGCCTTCACGGAAGTTTGTTTTCCCAATGAGGGCATTGATGAGGACAGGCTTTCCTCTCCTGCATCCAGACTGTGCTGTCATGATGATGTCATCCATTTGCTCCTCATTCTGGCGGTTCAGCAGGAAGCCTTTCCCTCCTAAACCTTCTGCTACCACATGGTAATCTGCAGAGAAGAATGTTCATCATGAGCACAAGAAAAGAGGAGACTAACTGCTGCCTCTCTAAAAGCAAATTGGTGGGGTTCAAGCCCACCACCTTGCTCGCAAGTTCTTCTGCTGATCAGTGGCATATCTAGCATAAACAGCACTTAGGGCAAACACGGAAGTTGTGCCACTACCTTCTTACCCCTAATCTACCCCCACATGCACAGCTTTTTGTGCCCCCCTGGCACTGGTGCCTAGGGCATATACCCTACTTGCCCCACCCTAGATATGTATCTGCTGCTAATTTGTACACAAGGGAAAGGAAAGCAGCAAAATTTTAGAGCAAGTGGGGAGGAAAGCATTTCCAAGGGCTAGCTTAAATTAATAATCCTAGATGCTTATCTAGAGCATAAGAAAATACACACACACACACACACACACACACAATTTACACTGGCAACATGCAGCTGGTAACAAAAAATGAACATTTTTGCATCCTGATTATACTTAGATGCTGCAGAATATTGTGTTCAGTGAAAATGAGCAATTTTTGTCATTAGAGTTGTCCCCCAGATGTAACAAGTCAGTTTCGCAATTCTTTTTAATCTGCTTTTGTTTTAAAGAAAGTGCAAATCATGTGATGAATATTAATAATGTTTTAATAATTAAAAAAGCAGAAAATACAGCCCAATCATGGAACAGGTGGATACAAGGGTGACTAGTGAATTAGGAGAAAAAAGGTGCAGCTCCTGTTTTTAATGATACATTTGAACACACATCTGAGATCTCTAAAAAATGGGACAGGCAAACCCAAATAATCCTCTATGCTGCAAGAATAAAAAGGGGAATAATAGACCTAGCATCAACAGCTTTGAAGCACGTGCTTTTACTAATTTTGAGGGAAACAAGTGGTGAAGTGGTAACAATCCGTGGTTTTAAGTTGCCATTTAGAAGGTCTAATATGGTTTGAGTCCATTTAAACCTGAAGTGTATGTACCTATGAACCTGACTGAAGAATCTGACCTTGGATACAGAACATGAGGGAATTTTTTTCCCACAAGCAAGATCTGTTTCATCCCAGGGGCTGGGAAAAGTTTTTCCTTTCCAGACCGGCTTGACAACCCTTTGTTCAAGAAAAGTCAGTCTAGACGCCTTTGTCTCCAGCTTGGCAGGATCTGTGTATATGATGGCACTATGGCCAGATGCTATTCATGCTGTTAACTCACCCAGGTAATCCAAGCCACAGGCTACATTGCTACCCAGCATAGGCACTTGCTCCCGTGAGATCTGGCTCCAGCAGGCATCATTCCCTACAAGGGCAATGACTGGTGTCTGATAGAACAGGACAAAATGTTATTGAACCAAACAGAGTTTAGGAAGTGTGCCCCACAATCCTCCTCACCAACCTTATTGCTCTCAGGTTCCACACTAACAACTGGAGAGTACTATTCCATGGTTGTACTGACCAGGCTAATGAACTACAGCTGAAGCCATTACCCACAGTCCCTGTTGTGAGAGAAGGGAAAAAAGAGACCCTAGGCATGGCTACTCTCTGAATTAAGCTCCGTACATCACAACTATGTAAGGAAAGACTTTGCCACAGCTTGTCTCGGTGTTAAATCACATGCCACAAAACCAGTTACCAGGCAGGACTGAAAAACAAGAAGTTGATACTGGGCAGCAAAGGGATCTCTTGGCAAAGCTGCCAACAGCTCTAAAAACTTTTCCAGCTTATCCCACCCCAGTTATTTTTTGATCACAGATGCCAAGACAACACAAAATCTCTAGAAACTTTGCTGGACTACACTTACCTTATGTCGTACAAAGGTGTCAAATTCCATTATGCTGAAGCCAAGAGAGCCATCACCGTATAGGATCCAGACCTGGCAATGATTAAAAAGGAGGGCAGATGCAGCAGCCAGAGACCACAGGGAGTGAAATGAAACCACAGAAGATTTTAGCATCCTGTTTACTTTTCTGAGAGTAAGCAACTGTTACTGAGAAGAAGGGTTGGTCAGTCTGGAGAAGGTCCATATAAGCAAACATATGGGACTCAGCATTCATCTTCCCTCTTTTGGGAAGAGAAGACATTTCACCAGAGCCTCCACCCTTGGCTTCCTGCTACTGAACACTAACCTCTGACTCTGGCCTGCAGAGCTTGGCTCCTAAGGCAAAGCCTCCACCAACTCCCAAGGTCCCAAAGGCTCCTGCAGTGAGAAGAAATGGATCACCAGTGATTGAACTGTTCTGGCATGCCAGTTCCTAAATAATTACCACTAAGCTTTTTTTTTTTTTTCAAGGTTTGGGAGAGAGTGCTTGTCTATGTCACCTTAGTTTTTAATATATGGTTGTTTCTGAAATTTGTGAAGTTAGCTACTTTGGGCATCTCAGGCACAAAACAGAAAAGTTGGATATAAATATTTTAAGTAAACAAATAAACAATTCACAGCCTTGTGTCAAGAAGTAACACACTACCTAAGCAGCGCTAAAATGGACCAACAAAGGTATTTCCCCCTGCCGAGTTTCCAGAAGGACTCACAACTCACATTGCATCAAGATGCCTCCAGAATAACTCCCTTTAAGTTACACTTTTATCTCCTTGATTCCCTAATGATTTCCCAACCCCTTTCTGCTTGTCTACTCTGTCTCTATAACACCTCAAGCAAGAAGCAGGCCTGTGATCCTAACAATGTAACTTTTATTCCTCTGCGTTATTGAGGAAGCCAGTGGGCTTCAGAAACTACTGCGGTGATTTTTGCACTTCATGGATGACTAAATAAAGATATCACCACAATGTATTCTTTGGATTTGGGGTTTTATTTTATGATTAACACTCATGCATTCTTTGATTTTAGGAAACTCTTGCTGCCATTTTCTCTAAATCTATCTGCTATTTGTTTTATGCTCAGCTGACCTTTCTGAAAGAGCATCTTTTGCAAGAGGTGTTTTCCAGATTATGCTTTCCATCATGGTTATACAGGAAAGTAGAAAACATAGCCCTTCTCATGCATCTCACAGCCTCTGACAGATCAAGGTTTCTGGGTAACAAAGGTTTTGTGGCTTTGCCTCAAGACTCACTTCTACTGAGTTGTGGAATTGGATGAATGTTTACCTAGAGTGAGGCATTCCTCATACTGGAGCAGAATGCTAGCTGGGAGACTTATCTCATGTTACCTGGATCAAGCCAGCACAGTGGACCCCTGGGCTTTACAACATAAGCAGCACTTGCCACGAAGTCACCTCCATCTGCAACTAGTAAGCTGTCTTCAGGAAGCAAGCAATCCACATGATGCAGCAGTTTCAGTGGGTTGAGGTGACGCTCTGTCTGCTCTTCTGCTTTCTCTCTGAGGTGAACAAGCATCAGAGTGATCTAGGAGAGCCACAGCTAGCCTGACTCACTACATATCATAGTGTTAAGCAACGGAAGGGCACGTGAACAATAGGTTCTGTATCCATTGCAGGTTTTCTTCCACACAAGCACACCCACACTTCCAGACACAGCAAGGTTTCTAACCTGTTTTGCTTTTCCTTCATGCGATCAGTCTCCTTTAGACTCATTACCCAGTCAGAAGGACATGAATAGCCCTTAAGCTCTTGGCTCAAGTGCACAAGGAAGGAGCCAGCATCCCCTGTTGGTAAAGAGTTGCAAGAAGCCTACATTTCAGGAAGGGAGGATTATGCAACCATCACATACTCCCCCTGGGATCACTGGCATCAGCAGGTCATGCTATGAAGCAGTCTTTTCACTCCAGCAATCCCACCCTCCCCAAATCCCCAGGATTCTTCTCCCACATGGCAGCCCCAAGTAGGCCCCTCACCCTTTATGGCAATATGAGGCTTCCAGAATATGTGTGCATTTCTCAGCAGTTGCTCCTGATTCCTGTTGACAGCAATTATTTTACTACTCTTGCTCAAAATACGCCCATAGGACAGACGAAAATCACAGACTGTGCCTGGAAAGAGAAACAGAAATGAAGGATTCACAGAAATACTTGCCCTCCCCTGAAATATTCTAAAGTTGGCCAAATGTTTATAGACCAATCTCTCAGCAAAGGGCCAGTAGCAGCCTCTCAGACCAAGCTACCTGCCAGAATGACCACATCGGCTTCCTTGAGTGCCTCACGGCGGTTCTGACGGATGTGCAGTGGACTATTCTTTCCCAGCATGCCACGGGCCATGCCTCCAAGGAAGCAGGGAATCCCTAGTTCTTCTAAATGATCTCTGTAAGCATAGGAGCAGGGAGCAAGATCTCACTGTTAGGACTCTACAACCATAGCCCACTGACAGTTAGCAGCAACACAGCTCTCTCTCAGTGGAATCCTGCCACCTACCTTCCATCTAAAAATATTAACCTGGACTCACACACTCCTCTCTCAGTTCTGGCTTTATTTGATTTAGCTTCCCCAGTTCTCCTAAGGGAAGATGATGGTCCTCATGTTCCAAGGTAACCTCTCTTATTGGTGGGAATGGCCCACAAGCTCTGGTCATACCTTTGTGGCACAGACTGGATGGGAACAAAATGGCTACCAAGGCTGTCCAGAATGCGTCTAAGGGCAGGTAGCATAGCATGCCTCACCTGAGCTTCTTTACTGGGGTTGGAGGCAGGGTCACTTGGCTGCCAAGAAGGATGACTGGCTTCTTTGCCCGGCTGACAAGCTCTACACATTGTTGCACCTGCACAGAGATATATGTCCAGAAGAGGGTCAGGCTGAAAGCAAATATTCAGACTCAGAAAAACTAACGTGGCCACTACCTGTGTATTTTGGGGTTGGGGTGGGGACAACTTCAAAGGAGGGAAGCAAAGCATCTTCATCCTGGGCCAATGAATACGAGAAGAGCATCTTTGAGGGCTTTGCTGGTAGTGGTGAGAACGTATCTGCAGGTATCAATTTGCCTTCTTTCAAAAGAAATAATGGTTTGCCACCTCAGGAAACATTAAATGGCAGAGGGGGCAGCACGGCAAACAAAATATTTGTCTAAAAAGCAAGACAAAAGTATAATTAATGAAGTACTCCTCACTCCTCGCTTCTGACTTCCCTAATTAAGTTCACCTGGAATTGGAACACTTCTGGTGTGTTTTGTGATGTCTCCTATAGAGAGCCTTACATCTTTTTTTGAGGCCTTTGGTATCTTCACTGGCAGAGGTGAAAGGTCTCGCACCTCCCATGCTCCAGCAAAGAGGTCCCCCAAATAACTGCGCAGGTACCTAGGAAAGAATAAAGAGTATTGAATAAATACCACTGAGGTCACGAGATTGCCATGGGCATGGCTGCAATATGTAAATATAGCATATAGCACAAAAACGACAAGAGCCTAAGAATTCATGCTGTCAGTATGTTGCCCAAATTTTGAGCAGGTATCAATCACCCAGAATTTAAAGACCTATAGTAGTCCATCCATAGAAGCCTGGATCCAAGTTACTACACTTTGCAATTCAAGAACATGTGTATGTTTACGGGAGGGGTTATGTGTGTGGTGGCAGAAGAAATGAGAGAGGGAGAGAGAATCTCCCCCTGCTTTCCTGCAATCTTTGCATTTGTTTGTGGATTACTGTATTTAGTCTGGACTCCCAGCAGCCCTAGCTAGCATAGCCAATGCTTAGTGATGCTGGGAGTTGCTGTATAACATCTGGAGGATGACATGTTTCCCATCCCTACACTCCAGACATTAGTTATGGCTTTTACTAGTTTACTTTCTCATCTTTGTGGTAAACACAATGCCCGTAATGATATAAACTACACAATGTAGGATTTTTGAAATGAACTGTGAGCACAATGACTTTGAGTGGAAATATAGCTGGGGAGCCAAGAGTGATCATCTCTAATATGTCTTTGAAGTTATAATACTCTGAGATTTTAAGTGTTCTCTTTCACAAATTTCTAATAAAAACAAATATAACAAAAGTAGAAAGTAAAACTCAAATCTAGCTCACCTGAGTGCAGCAGAAAGGCAAGAGAAGCACTAAGAAGCCAATTTATTGAGTGGAGAATAAAAATGCTATTCACATAAAGGCTGTGTTGCTTCCAACTGTCACAGAAAATGCCAGATATAAAATGCTAATGAAGAACCTCCCTTGTACCATTATGAGCTATGTCAGCAACCCTGTAACACTACAGAACAATAATCTTCTTATTAAATCATTGTAGGGTACTGCTATAAAAACCCTTGCAAACATAAACATCTTTGCATGTTGACGGGCAGACAATGGCCCCCTTGCTCTCCCACTGACAACTGACAGTGAATTTTCACAAGCAATAAGCTAACATATATTTCTCTATAACCGAAGAGATTTACCACACTTCTAAAACCGAATGGAGGTGAAGTCAAGTTCATAGTTATACAGCAATGAGAGATCAGAGGGTCAGAGTACACACTCAATGACACAGAGTTTCCAAAACAAAGACATTCTAGAGATTCCTCAGGATGAACTGAGGCACTGAACTCATACAAAGGATCAGGACTGGGGCTGGCTAAGAGTCAAGCCCCAAGCTTTTGGGCAGAATCCAAAGAAGGAAATCAAATCATAGTGATGGAATTGTGGGTCTTTCCACACTACACTGTCATAGCGCTATTATTCTACTTTCAAAGTCCTCTGGAATCTTGAGGTTTGCAGTTTAGGGAAAGGCATTTAGAATTCACAGTAAACTACAAACCCCGGAATTCCACAGGATGTTGAAAGTGGAATAATCGCACTATAACAGTATAGTGCGGAAAGACCTGTCTCTGTTCTCTATAAGATCTAGAAGGTATATATTATACTGAGGAGATAATCCAATTTCTTCTTTTCTTGCGTGCAACCCTGCAATATATTCCTTTGCTTACTTATTTTGCAGTTTTAGAAGAAGGTTGTACTTCTAAGCTTTTTATCATTTTCAAGAATATTTATTGGTTTTCAACCATGTGGGCATATCCATTGATTTTTAATTCATTTTATACATTTAAATCTCAATTTCTGACGCACATTGTCATAAAGCAGCTCAAAACATTACAGACATTGAACACAAACATGTACTGTAGAAAAATGGCATTATCAGAACTGATGAAATTAAGAGTTTGTTGAATGTGGACCACAAACATTAACCACTTGTTAACTACTTGGAAAAAATTAAGTTTTTAAGGGTTTCCTAAAAGCCTGACCTGAAGCTGTAAGGTACAACATAGCAGGAAGGGAGTTCTATCAGTGGTGACAACAAGCAATGGCTGCTACTCCAAAAGGCCTACCTCTTGCGTTTGCCTATGTTAACCAGCAGGCACACGAAAGAGGCCGTGACAATGATCTGAATGTACAGGTAGGAGAAAGTGATGCTTTAAGTACCCTGGTCCTAGATCATTTAAGGCTTTAAAGATATTAATCAATACTTTGAAAGCAGCCGCAAATGAACTGATAACCAAGGTAGCCTGGTAAAAAAGAAGAGGCATGTGCTCGTGCTTGCTAACATCAACCCTGGAACAGAAGGTCACTATGAGTCCTAGAGTCCAAAGCCACAGAGATATTCAGCAGGACCAAGGGGGCTGTGTAATATTTCTGTAAAGAATAGGGGGCAAGAGGAAAAGTCCCCTCCCCCATATAACTGTTTCAGTTCAGAAGAATCTGAGAAGCTGGATTCTTAGCTCATGCTCAGGTGGGGCAATATCACAAGAATGTAACCCAGGGTTCTGCAGTCATCATAGCTTCTTAGAGGGGAATATGAACAATCAGAAACATTTTGCTGATATTCTCCCATTGGTCTGGCTATGGGTAGCAGGAGTGTGAGAATTATAAAAGGGAAGGACAAAATCATCCTCATTGAGATCTAGAAAACTGAGACTTCCACTTGTCTAGAATTTACCTCACCATGTATAATTTTCTGTAGTCTGATAAGTTAAAAAAATACCTCTATAAAGCTCTTCCCAATGCACACACTGACAAACAACATCCTGAAAAACTCCTTGGCTTTCTACCCGCAAAGGAATCATCACAGGCTCTCCTCAATACTTAGGAATTAATAGCTTTTTTAGAGGAGGGCAGTGACTCACTTACCAGTTAACAACCTTTCCCATGAGGCCTTTAGAAGCCGTTTTCTTGATCAGCTCTCTCTCAACCAGATGATAGGGATACAAAACATCCAAAGGGAACTCCACAAACACAGGACCTGCAGAATGAGCAGGATGTTTTGTAATCATTCACCATGTCAGTGAGATACTCACTTGGACAATAAAATGTGGGCATCCTCCCTGAACACTTCAAGCTTTGTTTCTGCCTTACCCAAAACCAGAAACAGTGTTGCTCAAGGAAAACTGGCTCTGACTTCCAAATCCCACACTGAATGCAAAAGCAAAAGGATGGGTATTGATCCACATCCTAGTGAACAGGCAGCACCATTAAATGGCCACAAATCACTTCAGCATTATCAGTAGCCCTGGCATTCAGCAATTCTGAGTGAGCAACGTGGACTCCCTCCAAGCTTTGACATACCTGGGGTGTCACACTGGGCAACAGCAATAGCCTTTCGCAGCACAGGGCTGATATCTCGGACAGTCTTCACTGAAGCACAGAATTTGCAAAGTGGCTTCAAGAGGGACAACTGATCAATATCCTGGAGAGCCCCTCGGCCCTGAGAAGAAGGTGAGAGAAGAGAGGCACGAAAACTCACTTTTCCACTCTTGTAGAACTTCACAACCTGAAAGTTGGTTTTGCTATGAGACACATACACACACACAGAGCCAGTTAACCATGGCAATTCTGCTACTAACAGCTGGTGAGGAGAGGTAACAAGCCCAGAAACAGTGGTGGTGACGGTCAGTAGGTAACTAGATCAATAATGAGCAACATCAAGCTCCAGCTCCTTGTTCCTTCCCCTCCAGCCTACCTTCTGCAATGTAGCTGCTGCCCCGCCAATCAGCAACACCGGAGATTCTGCCATTTGGGCATTTTTCACAGCTGTTATAGTGTTAGTAACTCCAGGTCCTGCTGTCACAGCAGCAACTCCCACTGTGCCTGTAACATAAAAATGCAAGACTGGTGCCAATCTGTGCCTTCAGCACCCCATTTGGGCAGCAAACAGCCACAAAGCCGGTACCTGAGAGCCTGGCCACTGCATCTGCTGCAAATACAGCCGTTGCCTCATGCCTTGTGTCCACAATACGAATGCCCAGCTTCTCACTGGCCACCAAAATGGGTGAGATATGTCCGCCAACCAGGGTGAATACAAATCGCACACCGTGAGCTTTCAGAACTTCTGCCACAATCTCCCCACCATGTTGAGTGCTCTTAGGGTCCACCTGGAACAGACAAGGCTGCCTTTTGTGCTGGCTCCACAGGGGCAACAGAAGCTGGCAACTACTGCTTCCTATGGAATCTCTGATAAAGAAATGGATGGACAGGGATGCAGGAAGACTAGAGATACCTATAGGGCTAGCTCTTTTTAAATCAGAGATGTCTCATTAAAGCCACTTGCTACAGATGTTTTGCTATGGATTTCACCTGAACAGAGGTCAAGATTACCAAATCCCACAAAGAACACAAAGGGACAAGGAACACAAAGCTCAGCAAGGATGGCTAAGGGGGTATGTTTCCAAATGAGATCTGAAGCTGATTAAACCTTGACCGCTGTTTTTTTAAGGCCTTCTGTTTCCTATTAACTGGTTACAAGCATCTTAAGGCTACATCTATTTTACCTGATGCCATAGCTGATAAATCAGTCCCAGCTTGCGTGCTGTCCCAAGCAGAATCACCATAAAGGTTCCCAGCAGTGCCAACAGCCATGCTGTGGTGCCTCCCAGGGCTGAGGTGGTAGCAATCACGTCAGGATTCATTCAGAATCACCTAAAGATACAATGCTGTCCCAAAAGTAAAATAAACATGTAAGTAATTGAATAACCTATATATCAGACTCCTACAAGCGAGCTTGATGGCATTCCTGAACAGTCATTTCCTTAACGATTGTTGTTGTACGCCTTCAAGTTGTTTCCAACTTTTGGCGACCCTAAGGCAACCCTATCATGGGGTTTCCTGGGGCTAAGAGTGTGTGATGCATCCAAGGTCACCCAGTGGGTTTCAGGGCTGAGTAGGGAATTGAACTATGCTATTCACGTTCATAGTCTAACACACAAAGCAGTACACCGTGCTGAAGTGCTATTGTTGCTCACTCCCATCTTTAACAAATCCAGCTTACTCTGCACTTTGGAAACGTAACTTACTAGATTTTTTTTTATCCATTACTTGGATACTTAAAAAGATGTTTTGTGAGCAGGGTTCCCCTCTTTGCAATCACTATAATCACTAGCTGATTAGTAGCAAAGTGCAGAGCAGTGAATTCAGGACGCTTTGCCAGTCTCTGATTTAAAAAGTGCAATGTCAATACAAAGAGATCTTTTCTTCAGAAATGCCAGTGACTGACCGGGTCTGCTCTAAACAAAGCTAACTTTAGATTCACTCCCTTGTAACTGGTTCTTTAATTCCTCCATTCTTATGAATACGTATGCTAATTCTAGCAGCTAGTTTCAATAGACTGTGATGATGGTTCTCCAGAAAGTTTAGAAAGTTTTCAACCAGAAAGCAGCATTTCCAGTATTATATGCTGACAAAGTATTTCCAATATATTGATGAAGATATGATTTTGCATATTTATTAGATAACTGTTACTTTTAAGAAAATCTTTAGAGCTACGTCATATTAATATCTGGAGTTCTCCCCCACAAAGCCAAATGCTGTTGATTTGAAACACTTGATCGTAGAAGGAAAAACATAAAAGTGTAGTTAGGTCACTAAAGAGTAGGCTCACTGAGAATAGCGGAGAAGTAGGGCAGAAGACCGGACTAGACTATCAGTGTGGTTTTAATGTTCTGCTCCCACTTGAAAGTTGAAAAAATTATAATTTTGATTTTAATGTTCCCTTATATAGACTCCACTCCCTTTGCTCTTTTGACATATATATTTCCCTTTTATTACCACTCTTTATGAAGCAATTCATTTCCAAAAGGTGGAAAAACATTCAATTTCATCACTGTCATTAGATCACAAGTATGTCTACTATTCTCTAATTTATCCACTATCAATCCTGTATACTACTGAAATGACACCAAATTTAATCTTCTCATTTGCCCCAAAAGAACCATCATCTTTATATGCCAAAATTTCAACTCACAGCAATTGGCATTTATCCAATTAAATAAGCAAATGTAATAATTAAAATATTACATGATACTACTGGTCAGGCAAGCCCAAAATAGAATGCCAAATAAAGAAATACGGAAGTTCTCAAAGCACTTCAAATGATGTTTTATATTTCATGTACTTATCACAGGGCCCAAATACCCTAAAAGGCATCAGATCTTATCTAATCTTGGAAGCTAAGCAGGGTTAGCCCTGGTTATACTCACTGGGACTGCCAGGCAAGCCCAATGAATCCAAATAAGAAATACAGGAAGTTCTTCAAAACACTTAAATGATGTTTTATATTTCTGTATCACAGGCCAATATAAGGCATCAGATCTATCTAATCTTGGAAGCAGCAGGGTACCCTGTTAGGATGGACTCCATGAATCCGGACTGTAGGTAACATATTTCAAGGAAAGGAATTGCACCCTCTGAGTATTCCTTGTCCAAGCAAATCCTATGAAATTCATGAGGTTGCCAAATGCCAACAGGCAACCTGAAGGCACACACATCTGTAAGCAAGTAACTAATTGTAAGGGGTGGCATTTCTAGATCTTTACAAGTTCAAGGGGAAAGCCAGATGCTCATCTGATTCCCGGTAATTGTGCTTCACTAGAGCTTGCTGAGGTTATCTTATTTGTTTATACTGTTTTCTTGGAGCAAAAATGTTGCTGTAGTCATTCTTCTTTCCATCTTCTACAAGCAATCTCACATTTATAAACCTCCTATACACCAATAACTTTTTCAATTGAAGTCTTCCCTCCCCTCCCCTCCCCTCCCCTCCCCAAAATGCAAATCCTGTTGCAAAAACCATTATCTAGCATAACAAGTTTTTAAACTCAGACATTGAGACTTTTTTTTATAGTTTACATTGCTTGCTGTTTCATCTGTAATGCCAACTCTGTACTAAGACAAAAGGCTTGGGCTTGTTGAGATTGGGCAATGATGAAATTATAAATGTATGGCTAAGCATTTTATCACAGAAATCACAGTTGCACGTCAAGTTGTACAGCCTAAAACTTAATAACAGAGCATATCAATGGAAATTATTCACAGTGCAAGTCTATACTGCTTGGTCCTCCCTATCTAGCACTAAATTAATACTGCACATGCAAAGTTAACAACTCCACAGGTAGAAGAATGCTGAGTATGAAACGTACATGCCCAGCATCAGTGGGAGGCTCTAGATCAGTGGTTCCCAAACTTTTTCAGACTGCCGCCCCCTTGGCTCCCAGCCTACATCCCTAACACTTCCTCGCCTCACAAACACATACCTCTTTCTTGGTGTTAGGTCTACTGCAAATTCAAAACAACTAATCTGGTTAAAAAAAGGGCTTTTCCATCGCTGCAGCTACTCCCTCTCCAAGGTTAAGGGACTTGTGTATATGGAAGTCAATAACTCACAAACATCTAAGGAAATATGAGATTGCAGAAACATTCGAGCCTGCACAAAAAGAGGCTGCAGAGAAGCTGCAATTAAACTGAAATGGGGTTGTTTATAGACAAGCCAAATTAATGGGGCAAATGGCTCCAGATCAGTCATGTTTCCTACCACATCAGAAAAGACACAGCACCACAAAAGACACAGGCTAAAGACAGACACGAGGATCCGTGAGATGGCATGAGGCACGGCATTGCACCAAGCACTCTCCTTGGATTCCTGCCATTTCACAGATCCTTGCATTTCTCTGAAGGCAAGCAAGCCCCAGTGTCCTCATCATTTGGCAGATAGAGTTAACTGAGCTCCACGTGCACAAGCCTCTTAAGCTTGATAGGAAGAGGGTGGCAGTGGAAAAGCACACTGGAAGACAAACACTCTTCGTGATCCTGCTTCCTCCTTATGTAGCAGCACTGAGCTACAGACTGCCATATGCAGAAGTCCTTTAAGCTTCAGGGGTTGAAGTGGAAAAGCATGCTGTGAGGCAGGGCAAGCTCTCTTCATGATCCCACTTCTTCCTCATATGGCAGCACTGAGCTATAGACTTCCACGTGCACAAGTTCCTTCAAGGAGGAAGGGGGCAGCAGCAGTGGAAAAATGCATTGGAGGAAAGCACTGTATAGATTTCGTAAAAAAATAAAATGCTGACTTGGTTCTGACACCCACCTGCCACACCCTTTTCCCTCACAACCCCTCTGGATTTTTCTACCACCCTCAAGGGGTGTACCACCCACTTTAAGAATGACTGGTCTAGATTCTAGCTCAAATCCATCTTCAACCATAATTAAGGATAAGATTTCAACTAGTCTGGTAGTGAATCTCAATAAGAAAGGCACACCTCTGACAGGTATCAAGATCATTTTGTCACCTTTTTTTGTACAATGGTGAATACACAAGAGCACAAATGAACAGGGAACTTTGGACAACCCAAGGTGTACATGCATGGAAACCATCCCTATGACGTGCTTCAGCACAAGGGCCAATCTATAACTTCATTTTAGCATCAACTATATTGCAGGACTGGGCAAGTTCTACTCAAGAGGAGGAATAGCAAACCACCATATCTTCTGTAGAACTTCCCATAAGAAGGAAGAATAGTTCACAAGGCACTATACAAACACAGTAAGTACGGAAATGGGAGGTATCTTCCCTGCCACAGAGGTCTTCTCTAATGTGCATTTGGTTTCATTTAGTCCAACTCTTTTACTATTATTATCCAGCAATTTTTTTTTGTTCAGATGCATAGAAAAGGTACTAAAGCATTCATGTCAAGAACTCAAGCCATGTCTTTCTGACCAGCTAAGCTATCAACCAGAAAGCTAGCTATGATCATGAAAAACAAAGTAACATTTTAGAAATCAAAGCCTTCAGCTTTCTGGACCAGATCATTCTAACAGGGCTCACAGGTTGAAGAGAGTCCAACCTACCACAGTTGCTACTTTCACCTAGTAAAAGTCACTATCCATCCAGGAGAAAGAAGCAGGGTGATCTAAAATGATATGTGTTGGAGGGGGGAGTGGAGAATGTTTATTTAAAACCACTGCTTCTTTAATAAACAAATCCATTTAAAGAAACTTTGCATTTAATATGGAATACATTCATTATTTGCTTATAATTGAATACACAGAATACACAGAAGAGCTATGGACAAGGAACTTGGTTAACGAAATCAGGAAACAGACGTTTGGAGGAATGTGACACTCAGGAGTAGAAGGGCCAGGAACCAAACAGAGATTCTCAAGCTACAAAATCACTTCCAAGTTCTCAACCTTATTAATGACAAAGTGGAACAGCAGGAAGAGGTGACAGAGGTAATGGAACGTCACCGAGAGGAAATCGAACATTGGCAACAGGAACTCCAACACCAGCAGGACGAAATCCAACAGCAGCAGGACGACAGTCTCAGGCTGAAGAGAATGTCCAGGCAGCCGTAGAAGAATCTGCTCAAGTAACCTCAGAGGAGACGAGTTCTGGTGGATGGGGCTCCTTGCTGAGAGGAACTGAACCAATTATTTGCAACCAGGACAGGATGAATCGTGAGGTGTGCTGCCTCTCTGGGGCCAAAATCAATGACATAATGGAGAGGCTAACGAGACTGGCCAAGCCCACTGACCGTAACCCCCTCCTTTTGGTTCATGTCGGAACCAATGACACTGCGAGGTGCAGATTTCCCCGCATCACAAAGGATTACAAGGTTATGGGTAGGAAGTTGAAGGATCTTGGTGTGCAGGTTGTCATTTTGTCTCTCCTCCCTGTGAAACGACATGGTCCATGAAGGGAAAGAAGAATAGTGGAGGTGAACGACTGGCTCCACAGATGATGCCACCGGGAGTGATTTGGGTTTTTGGATCATATTCTCCATTTCCATAAAGATGGTCTTCTCGCAATGGATGGCTGCACCTCACAACTGTTGGTAGGAACGTTTTTGCTAACAGTCTCGCAAAGTGGATCAGGAGGTCTTTAAACTGAGTTCAGCAGGGGAGGGAGACAGTATTACTCAGGGCAAGGATTCAGTGAGTGCTGGGAAAAATAGCTCAAATGATACAGATAGAGCAGGCCAAGTAGTACTGGAGATCAATAGTGGGAGGAAAAGTAACTTTAGTACAGGACTTGCAGGAAGGGCACATGGTTTTAAGTGTCTCTATACAAATGCACAGAGCATGGGAAATAAGCAAGACGAACTTGAACTCTTAATACAACAAAATAAATATGATTTGATAGGCATCACTGAAACCTGGTGGGATGAGTCTCATGATTGGAATGTAGGAATAGGGGGGTATAACCTATTTTGCAGAAACGGACCAAACAAGAAAGAAGGAAGAGTAGCCTTATAGGTCAAGGATGTTTTCACCTGTGAAGAGATCCATGACTTAAATCCAGGAAGCCACACCAAGAGCATCTAGGTAAGAATTAAGGGAGCGAGAAACAATGGGGATGTAATTGTAGGGGCTTGCTACAGGCCTCCAGGCCAGCCTGAGAACTTGGATGATGCTCTCCTGGAAGCAGATGACCACACATTCAAAAAAGTGAGATGCAGTAGTAATGGGAGATTTCTACGATCCTGATATCCTCCAGAGGACAGAATCAAAATTCAAAATGACCTTGACAGACTAGAGAGCTGGGCCAAAGCTAACAAAATGAATTTCAACAGAGAGAAATGTAAGGTCCTACATTTAGGCTGAAAAAAAGAAATGCACGTGACTGGATAACAGTACATGTGAAAGGGATCTAGGACTCTTGGTAGATCACAAGCTGAACATGAGTCAGCAGTGTGATGTGCCAGCCAAGAAAGCCAATACAATTCTCAGTTGCATCAATAGGAGTATGGTGTCTAGATCAAGGGAAGTAATGGTACTGCTCTATTCTGCTTTGGTTAGACCTCATTTGGAATACTGTGTCCAGTTCTGGGCACCTCAATTCAAGAAGGATATCAACAAGCTGGAACATGTCCAGAGGAGGGTGACCAAAATGGTGAAGGATCTGGAAGCCTATGAGAAGCAGAATAGGGAGCTGGGGATGATTTAGTCTGCAGAAGAGGTTAAGAGAGGACACGATAGCTATGTTTAAATATTTGAAGGCATATCATGTTGAGGAGGGAGCGGGCTTGTTTTTTGCTGCTCCAGTGACTAGGACAATGAGCAATGGATTCAAGCTGTGGGAAAGGAGATTCCACCTGAACCTCACGAAGAACTTCCTGACGGTCAGTGGAATATGCTCTCAGAGTGTGGTGGAGTCTTCTTCTTTGGAGGTTTTTAGGCAGAGGCTGGATGACCATCTGTCGGGAGTGTTTTGATGTACAGTAGGCCCTTCACATTCACAGGGGATATGTGCAAAGAACCCCCGCGAAAGTGAAACAACCGCGAATAACTCCCCCCCAGCACATGCACACATGGCCACGCCAATTATCCCTGACAACAGGCAGGAGATGGGAGGGGAAGAAAAAAACATTCCTCTCTTTCCCCCTTCCCCTCCACCCACTGCTGGGGCAATCGGTCCCAGAGCTACGGGCAGGCAGATGGCAACCAGGAGGAAAATATCTTTTCCGCCCCCCGTGGCATCGTCCCCACCCTGCTGTAGGGCCAATTGTGCCAGAGCTCCAGGCAGGCAGATGGTGAGCCTGATTTCACCAGCAGCGGCCAAGGGCATGCAGAAAATGGGCGATCCCCCTCTCTGCACGTCCCTGCCAGCTGCAGAGATAGCGCTCCCTGCATGCTTCCCCCACTCACCCTCGGTAGAATCGTGCCAGTGGTGGGCTTGAGAAGAGCAAGGAGAGCGAGACCGCGCTCCTTGCATGCTTCCTCCACCTGCCCTTAGCGGGATCATACCAGTGGCAGGCTGGAGGAGGGCAGGGAGTGCAAGATTGCCCTCCTTACATGCTTCCCCCACCCACCCTTGACGGGATCGCACCAGTGGCAGGCCAGAAAAGAGCGAGGAGTGTGAGATCACACCCCTTGCCTGCTTCCCCCGCCAGCCCTCAACAGGATTGTGCCGGTGGTGGGCCAAAGAAGAGCAAGATCGTGCTCCCTGCATGCTTCCCCCACTCACTCTCAGTGGGATCATGCTGGTGGCAGGCCGGAGAAGAGTGAAGAGAGCAAGATCGCGCTCTTCACATGCTTCCCCCACCCGACCTTGGTGGGATCACGCTGGTGGCAGGCCGGAGAAAAGCAAGGACAGCAAGATCATGCTCTTTGCATGCTTCCCCCACCCATTCTCGATGGGATTGTGCAGGTGGTGGGCCAGAGAAGAGCAAAGAGTACGAGATAGGGCTCCTCGCATCCTTCCCCCACCCACCCTTGGCGGGATCACACTGCTGGCGAGCCAGAGAAGAGCAAGGAGAGCGAGATTGCGCTCCTTGCATGCTTCTCCTACCCTCCCCTGGGGCAATTGCGGGGGTGTGTGGGAGGAGAGCAGGGAGCTCAAGACTGCCTTCCCCACTTGGTCTGCCACCCCCCAAGCAGGATCCCTCCGGTCTGCCCCCCCCATTTCACTCTTCTACCAGCTGCCGGTCCCATAGCTGGTGGGGAAAGGGCAGGGACGAGATCTTCTCCCTGCATTAGGGAATGAGAGGAGAAAATGGAGATGGCAAGCCACCCGCGAATAATCAAATCCACGAATCTCAAATCCATGAATGTGGAGGGCGAACTGTATGTTGCTCCATGGCAGGGGGTTGGACTGGATGGTCCCTGTGGTCTCTTCCAACTCTATGATTCTATGAATCTATAATTAAAGCCTGATTTTTTTGTTAAAAGCAACCATATGGGGAACAATACTTGAAAGCAAGCATTAATCATCAATATTAACTCCATTAAACACTAAATGCACTATAATACTACACATAATAGAATTAGGTTTACAGTAGAGTCTCGATTATCCGTCCTTTAGTCATCCGACATTCCGGATTATCCGACGTCGCAGCTGCTTGGGGGCGTGGCTGTAGGCATTTCCACGCCCCAGACACGCCCCAGACACACCCCCAAACATGGCAGCTGCTACGGGCCTCTGGATTATCCGACATTTTCAGCTATCCGACTATCAGCCCGCCCGTTTATGTCGGATAATCAAGACTCTACTGTATTTACAGCAGAAAACAGAACAACATGGACATTTTACACAACCTAGAAAATTGTTATTTCTTGAAAGTTCTGAACATTTAGGTTCTAAATTTCAGGATATAATCTTGAACCCATTTACCAGAGAGCAAGCTCAAGTTAAGTTAGCAGGACTTAACTCTGAATTAATATGTTCACAATTTTAATGCCCATCTTCAGGTCAACAGTCTTGCTTAATGCTAATTTATTTTAATATTTATATCCTGCTGCATACCATGAAATCTCATATACATTTTTCACAGGTACTCTATAGAAAACTGTTCCTTTCTTATAAAAGATGCTGTGGCGCAACAGGAATAACCAAAAGTCTCCAGACAGCCCAATGGTTATCATGAAATCCTAAAGACTCATCCCTAAAGATGTATGTCTATACAAGTTGAAGCAGCTGCAATACCAAGTCTGAGTTAGTGGATTAAAAAATATTTGTAATGTAGTTTGGTAGAGCAATTAGCAAAATTCTTGTCCTCTGTACTTTGTTCAAAATACAAACTTTCAGCAGAGAAAGTCACCAGATCAGGTGATCACAGATCTCTTGCTCCAGGTACATTTTTCTTATTTGAAATGTGAACTAATCAGCTAACTTGTCCTTTTTTTTTTCATGCAAAGGAGGTCTGCACACTTCATAATCAAAACATATCTGAAGCACTTATGCTCCTGAGGAATTTCACCACCTATGAAGCCAATCAAAGCTGGAAAGTGCTTATTTTTTCTTTTTCAAAAAAAAAGTCACCACCTTTCCAATGAAAAAAAAAAAAAAAAAAGACAACCCACATCCTAACTATACTGTGAAGGTGATAAGGAAAGACACCAACTCCTTTCTCAGTCTCTCATTTCACCCAAATGGTGGTTCCTGGGTACCAGCTTGTTTCTCTTCCACCGTTCCTGGAACAAGGTAGTACAACACCATAGTCATCATCGCTCTCAACTCAATGGAATAAACGGTTTCAAACTGATCTTGCAAAACAACCGCTGCATTCTTCCGACTTTTTCCCGAAAGCAACTGCCTTGCAACTTACACCACTACCGACAGCTGAGAAGGACCTGGACTAGAAAGAGCAAGAGCACACTCCTCTTCGCACCCGCACCTACTTATACGACTCCAACAGCGGGGCAACAGACGGAGGTATTACGAAGCCCCACACCGCGCGCCCCCCCCCCGGGAAGAGAAACAAACCTCCTTCAGCTACCAGAAGCTAATACCCGATCCAAAATCCTGCTTCGACTCTCCCACGTTCGTTCCCCGACCCGAGATCACGTGTGTTTGGGGTTGGGCTGGTTCTTATTAAAGATCAACCCCTGAAAGCCTGTCTGAGGCCATTTCCGCACTGGGCTGTTACAGCGCTATGATTCCACTTTCAACATCCTATGGAATCCTGGGGTTTGCAGTTTAGGGAGGGGCCGGCGGGCAATTGCGACGACGGCGCCTGGGACACAAAGTCCGCCCGTGGCAACCTTTGCTCCCTGCGTTGGTGGCCCGCTGGGCGAGGAAGAGGCCGGGCTCTCGGGAAAGGGGCTGCACCCCTCACGGAAGGCGCAGGAAGGAGCTCCGGCGGCCGCTAGCGGGAAGCTGGCGCGGGCTGCCGTCCTTGTAATGGCTGGTACTGGAGGGCATTTCGGCAGGTGCGGCTCGGCACGCAACCAGGTGAGCAGCCACACCTGCGGAAACTGCCGCCTCCGGATAACCGTTAAAGGCACAGGAGCCCCTTCCAGTTGGCCACCCTCAAGATCGCCGGGGGGGGCAAAATAAAGGCCTTTCCCTCCGAGATAAGAATCCTGCCCCCCAACTAAAATGTTCCTTTGGTCCCCGAACTTCTAGCCTGTGTGTTCGCTGTTTACCTGCCCCCTTTTCTTCGGACGCCTGAAGTGTGTTTCCAAATGCTGAGCTGAAGCCTTAAGTTCCTGACATTCTAGAGGTTTGAGGAACTGACGGACATTTCCTGCGGGGAAGACAGAATTCCTGTTTAGGGGGGCAATGGTCTCATGCCGCCCCCCACATAACCACCGCCCTGGAAAGGAGGGATGATGTGGCGGTTCCCCCGCATACCTTGCTTTGGGCCAGACGGCCTCCCCTCCCGCAACAGGACAGGTCCACGGGCCGCCCCAAGCTGCCTCGGGCGCCCGAAGTCCTCTCCCGGCTTTGAGCGGCACCCGGCGCTCACGCCCCAACCTCCGCGCCCTTGAGCCGCTGCCTCGTGGCCCTCCTCCTCCAGGCCGGGGCAGGCGAAGCAACGGCTTCCCCACCTCCTGACGTCGCGGCGGCCGCAGCAGCGGAGGGCGCCCGGCGGAACCAAGAGGCTCCGGCACCCTTTTCCCCGGACCCGCGCGGTCCCACGTGCAACTCGAGAAAGGACCCCGGCACCCCCGCGTGTCCCTGCCTAGTCACCTAGCAACGTCGAGCTTCCCCCCTGAGAAGGGCACACGACATCGCGGCCGCTGGGGAACGAGAGGGGATTTTGGTTTCGGCGCAGAAGCAAGCTGCCTCCTAGCCGACTAACGTGGGAAAAATCTTGGCCCAAATCGCGACTCGTAGAGAGCGCATCTGATAACACTCAGAGGGAACAGGAGTTAGAGTAACGTTTGGGTAGACATCTTCCGGGTTGACGTTGGAAGCCTTGAGGGGAGGGGAATCGCCGGACTCTGTGCGCATGCGGGTGAGAAGAAGAAGGTTGTGTGATTTAGTCAAAAAAGCGAAAGTTTTTTTGGAAAAACCCAGTTAATTCAGATAGATTATCGGTTCATAGGTCCTGCTGAATTCAACGAGACTTGGGCCGTTTCCGCCCTAGACTGTTACAGCGCTACTATTCCGCTTTCAACATCCTATGGAATCCTGCGGTTTGCAGTTTAGAGAGAGGCCTCAAAGGGGAAAAGGGAATAAATAAGGGCACTTTAACAGGGTAGTGCAGAACCGGCCAGCCTTTCCAAATAAGGTTGTCAGAGTGAACAGCAGGCGCAGAGGGGGCATCAGGCAGCAGCGCAGTAACAAGGGAGAGCCGCTGAAGTGCCGCCCCCTCCGGTGCCCATCCGCCGTCGGCCTCGGAGCCCGCTCCAGTTTTCACTCCGCCCCCCGCGGGCCTCCCCCTTATCCTTTGCAACAGTCCGTGGTTTGAATAGCCCAGATCTGACAAGTGCAAGCTCAGTAACAGCCCCTCCCCTTTACTCCTTTCATATCAACATAAACAGAGGTGGCTTCTGGTGACTTTACCCTTTTTTCCTCTCCTAGCAGAAACAAAAGGCGGCCTTTCCCAGCCAGGAAAGGGAAGGAGTCGACCCTGCCTTGGCTTTAGAAATCAAGAGTTTGGCTTTGGTAGAGATCGAGAGTTTGCCGAAGAAAGAAGCTCATTCACAACTTTTCAACTCTTTCAGGTGCTGCAGGATCTGGACTGCCTTGCTGTCTCCAAAGTGTTCTGCTGTATAGATTTTGTACAGATCTTCCCTGGTACAGCCTATCTTAAAGGGAGGAGATTCCCTCTGATCTTGGAAGCTAAGCAGGGTCAGCCCTTCTTAGTACTTGGATGGGAGACTGACAATGAATACCTGGTGCCATGGGCTATATTTCAGAGAAAGGACCTGGCAAAACCACCTCTGAGTATTCCTTGCCTGAGAAAATCCTATGAAATTCATAGGGTCCCCATAAGTCAACAGGTGACTTGAAAAGACGTACACACACTACCACCACTAATTTTGTTAATTGAGGTATACCTGTATTAGTCTGAACATATTTATATTGTTTTTAATTATTTATGTAAATATTTATTCATTTTACATTAAAGGAAACCCAGCTGGTGGTTTGCGGATTGGGCTCTGGGAGACTGCTCAGCCATGAAAACCCACGAAGTGACCTTGGGCAAGTCATACACTCTCAGGCCATTTCCACACTAGACTCTTACAGCACTATTATTTGTTAATGGTGAAGGGTCTGGAAGCCATGCCCTGTGAGGAACGGCTTAGGGAGCTGGGTATGTTTAGTCTGCAGAAGAGAAGGTTAAGAGGGGACATGATAGCCATGTTTACATATTTGAAGGGATGTCATGTCAAGGAGAGAACAAGCTTGTTTTCTGCTGCTCCAGAGACTAGGACAAGGAGCAATGGATTCAGGAAAGGAGATTCCACTTGAACCTCAGGAAGAACTTCCTGATGGTCAGAGCTGCCTGGCAGTGGAATATGTTTCCTCCGAGTGTGATGGAGTCTCCTTCTCTGGAGGTTTTTAAGCAGAGGCTGGATGGCCATCTGTTGAGAATGCTTTGATGAATGTTCCTGCATAGCAGGGGGTTGGACTTGATGGCCCCTGGGGTCTCTTCTAGCTATATGATTCTATGATTCTATGAAATTGTGATTTACCTGATGACTTATTTACTAACATTTATATGTACTAATTAGAATGTCTGGATGTGGTTGGTATCCTCTATTTTTTAAAAATATATATACCAGACAGTTGCTTTGATGTGTATGTTTCCAATAAGTTGTAAGATTGTTTATTACATATATTTTAATTAAAAATAATGATGTTACTATTGATATCCTTCCCACATTAATCCTGAAGGAAGAAAAAGCATTCAGACTGTCAATTAAGCATGCTCAGTGGAGGGATTTCCTCTGCAGGGCCCCTGAACTCCACAAGCAATTCAGAGAGAGAGAAAGCTGCTGCCTGGTGAGTGTAGGGAAGAAGGATGGTGAGAAGCACATTTTACAGCACATACACACACACAAAAAAAATCAGATAGATGGCCAGAAGACTGCACACAGCATTCTAAATGTGACCACCCCATAGGTTTGTACAAGAAAACTGGCTGTTGACTTTTTTCAGATCAATATGTAAAATCCAGCCCCTTCTTAGCCTTTCTTGCGCCTTTAGCTTTGAAAAGCCATAATAGTGCATAGAGAATGCTAACCACAGCCCACAGAATTAGCCTTCAGGCATGCGGGATCTCCTTTCTTTGCTTGTTTATTAGAACTCTGAGAAACACCAGCTGGAGCCTGTCAGAAAAAGATACACACTGAGAATTAAAGAACGCCAGGTCCAGGAATTTCTTCTGAGGAGTCTGGTTTAGAATGAAGTCAGTCCTTCAGCACAATGGTTCATTTTGGGTGGTCCCAAGCTTTCTTTGTTTCAACAGTATAACTTATGATAGAAGAGTGATTTTGCTGCTGCTCTTCTTAAAAACCTGGGAATTAGAAATGCTTTCACAACTGCTGCAAACCATCCCAAGATCACCAGGAGATGCAGATCTGCTTCCTGAGCACGCAGGGAAGGTCCCCTCATTGCATGGGCTCACAGCCTGTTGGGACCTCTCGCATTTGATGAACCAGCTTCTCCATAAGCCCAGCCCCTGATCTGACTCCTCAGTTCTCCCTTTCCTACTTTGTGGTGATCAAGGGAACCTCTTTGTTACTGTACTGTGTGGAAAAGCAGCACACTGCCAACAGAGGGAAGCTTGCTGCCTTTTCTTGTGGTGTTTGTATGTGAAATTTGCATGTGAGTATATGTTCACAAATGGTGTGCAAAGAGAAGGGGCCAGCATTCTGTAGGTTGCTTGCCAGGAATGGGAAAGTTGTTGCTCCCTAGCTCCCTAGCATTTGGTCTGTGGCTTTTGCCGCTGACATTCAGGTCTCAATGGTAGGGTCCCCCAGCTCTGATTTAGACACATGTCTCTCCATCACTGAGTGCCAGTGTGGTGTATTGGTCTGAATGTTGGACTAGGGCTTTGAGAGACCAGGGTTCGAATCACTAGTCAGCCATGGAACCCACTCGGTGACCTTTGGCAAGTCACCCTCCCTCAGCCTCAGAGCAAGGGGATGGCAAATCCCCTTGCCAAAAAAACCCTATGATAGGGTTGCCCTAGGGTCACCACATGTCAGAAATGACCCGAAGGCACATAACAACAATCTCCATCACTGATTACCACATTTTTGCCCACGGAGCTTTCCTCAGAGAATTAGGCTTAGGACTAACCACTCCACCCTGTTTGTAGCACAGTCCCATTGTGCTGAATGCTGACTGCCTATCATAAAGCCATTTCCCTGGCCAGCTCTCTCTGTAGGGTGCTTTTTGGGTGGCTCTTATGACAGCTATGAAGTTGCTTTTCCCCTACCTGAAAGCAGTGCTCATTTTTTATTTTATTTTTTAAAAAAACAAGAGGTAGTGGTGGTAATGATAACAGCCACAATCTACAGGAAGCCCAGCTGATAGTTGGGAATGGGAGTAGTCCTGGAAAAAAACTGAAGGGGGTGTGATAATAGGGGTTCCCATTATCCAGGTAACAGAGATGAAGGGACATGGTTCTCCCTCCAGGCATACAAAAGGTTAATGAGTGCTGGGTTAGGTTACATTTTATTGGGGGTCAGCATCACAAGGACATCACAGGACATGAGAGATAGTTACCCAATCAGGGGGAGAAAGGTGAGAACCTTTGAGATGCTTTGGTGAAGAAGTTTTTAAAAAGTGTGGAAGGACCATGAGACAGAAGAAGAACAAAAGAGAAGAAGAAAAGCATCACCAGAAGAGATGTATCGCTGATTGGACGTAGGCCAGCTAAGCCTAACCTCCCAGCTCTGCCTCTGCACACCATCTCACCTGACCAATGATGCTAGGATGTTTCTTAAATAGTTGCATTAGGATTTCTGTTCTTTTGAAAGCTGTGGCTGATATGATGTAACTATCTGTAACTTGTAACTACTAAGCGAACCTCGGGGGAAGAAGCATCTCATATAGAGTGATATCTGTTCTACATTGCCTGTTTTTAGAATGTTTTCCTTTAAAGAACTCCCTGCTCTATTTTCCACATGCTTGACAGAGACACACGTAGATAGGATTCCTCTCTCCCAGAGGGTGTGTCAGGGGAGGAAAGGGATCTCTAAGCTTAGAGATTGTTGGTTCCCTTGTAGCATCCTACTGTGCTTCTCAGACTGGGATTTTAATTCCGGTGGTGGCAGCATTTAATTCATGGAACCTGGGAGTTTCCATCTCCTATTCAAGGGCAGGAGTCAGCACTGAGTGGGAGAAGGGCCCACAGGGATGGGGACAAAGCTCCTCCAGCAAAACTACATGCACTGACTTCTGTAGGCAGATTGGTATACTCCCTTAGAGACAGAGCAGCCCTGGATTTTCAGTGCACACCGTGTGCCCTCTTAGCTGCCATACTCCAACTCTCCTTTGCCAGTCTACTTTAATCCTGCCAGTAGTGCACTGTGGATCCCAATTTGCTCCTGGTCTGAATTCAAGGTGCTGGTGCCAACATTCAAGCAGTCCTAAATGGTTTGGGACCTTGATGCATGGAGAAGCGCTCTCTCTATACATATCTGCTGGAGGGGTCCTCCTCTGTGTCCCATAAGTGGGAGCAAACACGTCACAGGAGGGCATGGGAAAGGGCCTTCTCTGGCATGGCACCCTGTCATCAGTGCCCTCCTGCCCTGAGACACTGGTTTCTTTCCAGTACTAAGTTGTGCAGGTACGGCTTAGTGCAGGTACCCAGCAGGTACAAGGTTTTAACTGTTTTAATGTTTTAAGTTGTTTTAACTTGTTGATTTTTGCCCTGTTTAAATTGGTTGTCTTTAATCTGGAACTGTTTTACATTGTTTTACTCATACATCACCCAATAAAGGGTGGGATACAAACATTTTGACAAAATAGGTATTATCCTTTCTGCTTTTCCTCGTTCCCTTTATTTGCATCGCACCCATTGCTTCCTCTTAGTCCATAAGCTTCTTGTCCCACCTCCTGCACCCATCCAGTTTTTCACATACTCTGCTTTCTGCCTTTGTTTCCTCCTTCCTCAATAGCATACAGCTTCAGCTCTCTGAGGCTTCCTCAGAGTCCCCACTTTCATTTCCTTTCTCTTTCCTCAGCTCCTGCCTTCTGCTCTTTTTTCCATGCCTCTTCTTCTACCAGCTCTCCATCTTTCTATACCTTAGACAGCTACCTACTCATTACTCTCTTTCCCTGTAGCCTCTCCTACTGCTCTCCAGGCTGCCTGAACTCCTTCCCAGTTCTAGCTGACTCCTGAAAGCTATGGCTGCCCCATAAGCCTGCCTGTGTAAGTTCTAGAAGACCCCCAACTCCCTCCTCTCTCGTAGAGGCATGTAAAGACTTGAAAACTTTCTGAGAGCCTTATCACACTACTCCTTTATGCTGCCTTATTCTGTTTGAAATCTGCTCCAGCCATTCTCATGACGGTAGCTGACTGTTGATATTTTCTATCAAACCTTTGCTGCCCTTGCACTTTAATAGCATCATTTATACGGTATGTTCATCCACATCAGGGTACCATTACTGACTCCTGTCCCACGTCCCTCACTTCAGCTAAAAGATTAGGTCCTCTACCTGTAATAGGGCCATAAAGGTATGACATCATGGCACTATGATGCTTGAGGAAGGAATAAACTCACCACACCCACTAATTGATCATTGGCAGAAGAAAGCACTATGAGACCTCTGCAGTCAAAGAGATTACTGAATTGTTTGGGAAATGATTATTTCCAATGTGGAAAACAAACACATCTTCAATGACTCTGCAGTGCAACAGCACCAGGAGAGCAATGACATTGTGAGACAAGGATGAGGCAAAAGGGGGACTAATGCATAGCTATGACAGTATAACACTATGGTGTGATAAGGCTCTCAGATCTTTGAGCAGGAAATTGCAATGTTTGTGATGTGCCATTCTCTTGTCATACTTCTTCATCAGAAACTTCACCGCAATAGTTGTACAAGAGGGATTTACTTCCATGCAGCAGAACAATTTGCTCATTACTCATCTACTCTTCCAGATGGTATGAATTCTTTGACAATGGAACAGACTTCCTCAGAAACTGGTAGACTCTGCTTCATCAGAAGCTTTTAAAAATAAGTTAGATGGTCACCTCTCAGGGATGCTTTAGCTGCAGATTCCTGCACATGGAGAGTGTCCCTTCCAGCAATATGGCTCTAGTCTAAATTGCATGGTCTGGTAAAAGGAAATTCCCCCACCTCAGATTTTTTTTTTGTTTGATAGTCGTGTATCTGTCAAGCCAATTTAAAGTTCCTCCCCTACTTTCTTAAGGAGTCCTTGACAACTTTTTATGAAATAATGATATTGTGTGTGTCTCTCTGTGTGTATTTAACTGAAATGGTTTTGGCCCCCAAAAAGCATTACATTTAATAGCATCTTCATATTTATTTATTAGAAATATTTATAAATGACTTTTATGCCCACTGGGGCTTCCAAAGCAGTATACAATGTAAAATTACCATATAAAAACAATAGCAATGACACAGTCTTTTTTAAAAAAATGTTTAAAAACATTTTAAAAATTGAAGTCCTAACCTAAAGCAGGCTTTCTGGCCGCCTTCGGAAGTTCAATAAGGACAGAGTTCTGGGGAGGGTGGCCCAGAATAAGGGTGCTGCTCCAGGAAAAGCCCTTTCTCATATATTTGTCAACCTGGAGGTTGGGATATTGACAAGGTCCTGCTCTGAAGGTCTCAGATTCTGGGCAGACTCATATGGGAAGAAATAGTCCTTAAGATATCCTGGCTCCCTCAAGCTCTTTACCAGTTCAGAACTAACATTTTAAACTGAGCCTGAAGAACCTATATGCTAGGGTGGGCAAGCGCATCCAGAGGCCACATACAACTCCCATAACTGACTTAACAGCCCACCTGCCCTGTGCCATCCTACCCACAAAATCTGGATAGTCCAAAAATGCCTTTATCCCAAAAGAAAGAGTGCAGCACAGGGGGCATTATGGGCTATTTTGCCTTGTCTTCAGGCATTTCCAACAGGAAATTATCCCTAGCCCCACGCAACTGCCCTCTCTTGCCAAACAACATGCAGTTCCAGCTTCTGGGAACATCCAGCCTGACAGACGTAGAAACACGGTAAAGCAGTGCCCCTGACTCCCATTTTAGCCAAACAACCCAGAAAAATATAACTGATGTTTCTGAATACCATGGATGCGCTTTCCTCTCTAGTAGCTGGAGTAGGTCACCCACCAAGGCATGAAAGCTGTTTCTGCCCTGAAACCAGGAACCTGAACTCAGATTAGAATGGACCAAACACAAACCCACATACAAGGATATAATCTTGTATGTACACATAAAGACAATTAACTTATTTGCAGACAACCATTTTGTGGTGGCTGGAGTCCACTCTGGTTGTGGTCTCAGGCACCCAGGTGACTATGGATTGGAACAACATTCTTACCACTCTTTCACAGCACAGTTATTAAGGACTAGGTCTGTATGAAGGAGTGTACTTGTGATTCTAGGGAGATGGAAGAGCAGAAACCAGGATGAAAGTTTGAGGTAAGCCGTTAGAGCTCTAAGTACCTTGTGCCCTCTTGTGTTCATCACTCTCCAGGGCTCTGCCTGGCTAACCAGTGCTAGCAAGGACCTGTGCTTTCTGGCTCCCAGATTTTGCATACCTGGTGTTCAAAGAGACCAGAAAGAAGGTGGTCCACTGAAGGCTTCAGAATGGAGGAGTCTGGAGAAACACTCTCTTGCTAGGACCTCAACCATTTCTACATATCCAGGCTCTTTTGGCCTACTTATAAATGCTTCTGGGTCAAGCCTCAGTCTTTCCCTGAGCAACAACCAGCTTCTCTGTGGCTGTCTGGTTACCTTCTGAGTATGTGTCCTGCCCAGATTTCTTGTCTATTCCACAGGTCCTCTGCCTGCTTCCCTGCCAGCCTCACCCAGGGCTTCTTCAGGATCTGCCACAGCCTTCTACTCCTAATTCAAGTGGGACTTTTACTTCCACACTGATTTTCTAGGTGCCATGCCCCAATACTGATGCCCAGGGCAGGGCAGGCAAAGGATTTCAGTGGGTGGCTTTTAGCACCAGTGCCTTGATGGCTGTGGGGCTAACATTTCCAACTGACAGGCTGGCGTTAAGCCCCTCCTGCTGGTGGGAGGAGCGCTCTGATTTGCTGGTGCTCCCTTCCAGTATGGGGAAACCAAAGCGTTTGACTTGTCTCTCCTCTGTTCCTGGTGTGACCACCAGGAGGCAGCAGAGCAACTTGAAAATGGCTCGTCTCATGTCTTTACTGGTCAGGGTATAAATGATGGGATTCAGGAGAGAGTTAAACATAGCCAGACCCAGGAAATAGTCCGCTTTGTACAGCACGCTGCAGGTCTGGGCCTGGCATGCAACATCCATCAACAGGAGGAGGAAGAGAGGTAGCCAACAGGCAATGAAAGTGCCGACCACAATGGTCACTGTCTTCAGCAGGGCCATGTACTTCTGGGATTTCTTGAGCATGCCCTTCCGGAGGCTGCCCAGGCGCTGCCCATTGAATTTGACCATTTGGTAGATGCGGGCATAAAGCACCACAATGGAAATCAGGATCACCAGGAAAATGGTGATGCAGAAGAGGATGTAATGCTTAGAATAGAGGGGCAGTACTGTCGAGCACTCGGGAAGATTTTCAATGCAGTTCCAGCCCAGGATGGGCAGCACCCCAAGCAAGATGGAGGCCAACCAGCTGGCCCCCACCAGCAAGAACATCCGCCCTTTCTTGTCCCCCTGATAAAGTCTCATGCGGACCATGGTGATGTGCCGCTCAATGGCAATGGCAAGGAGGCTGAGGACAGACGCTGCAAGCGTCACAAAGACACCGCCCTCCCTCAGAAACCACTGGATTGGTGTCAGCTTGAGAGTGTTGGGCCCAGACATGATGATATTGGCTGTGTAGGCCACTCCGGCCAGCAGGTCCGAGAGGGTGAGATTCCCAATCAGGTAGTACATGGGTGAGTGGAACTTCTTGTTCCTCCAGATGGCCAACAGGACCACTGAGTTTTCAACCATGATGAATGCGCACACTACCAGGAAGACAATAGCATCCACCTTGAGGCTGCCCTTGTATTTGCTGGCATGGAGCTTCCCTGTATAGTTGTAGTGCAAGGAAATTATGTTATTATTGTGATACTCTCGATAGAACTGAGCTGGGAGGGGTGGAGACTCCATGCTGATGGATCTCATCCCATTGGTGCCTTTCACCCTTTTCTCTCAGTCTATGCAGGGGTATATAGTCATGCTGTACCTCTACAGTGTTATGCCTCACACTCTGTCTAGCGGAAGGGGATAATGCTTCACTAGAGAGATTATTTTCTGAGCAGTTGCTTTGCCACAGCCAGTTCAGATTCTGGAGAAGACACCACAGCAACAGAAGTCACTCTGTTTTGATCCATCAGTCGAGATGGAACCTAAAAATGCAACAAGAAATCCATGTAAGTTGGCGAGGCTTGCAAATCACAAAGCAAAATCACATCCAGATGAATTCCAATGTTTGCAAAGGGTGCAGTCAGGAAAGAACCAGGGCAACTGGACTTCCTTTGATCAAAGGCAGATCATAGATATATTTCCTAACCTATGGCTTTTCAGACTTTGGTGTGTGTGCCTATGCCTTCAAGTCACACCTGTTGACCTATGATGGCCCCATCAATTTTTCTTAGGGTTTTCTTAGGCAAGGAATACTCAGGGTGGCTTTGCCAGTTCCCACCTCTGAAATATAGCCTATAGATCATGGTATGCATTGGTGGTCTCCCATCCAAGTACTAAGCAGGTCTGACTGCTTAATTTCCAAGATCAGACAAGATCTGGTGCCTTTAGGTACTTAGGCCGCAGTGTTTGGAACCTGGTATTAAACCTCAGACTTTTTATACACACAAAGAACAAGCTATATCACTTGACATGCCAGTCAGAGCCTTGAAAAGTTATTTCTTTGGACTAAAACTCCCACCATCCCCTAAAGAATGATAGTCCAAAGAACAGACTTTTCCAAACTCTGCCTGAAGCTAATTCCTCTCATCTTCATCAGCCACAAGAAAAGAAGAACAAGCAACAAGAAGAATGCAGCAAGGTGATGGCCTTCCATTGTTCTATTTGCAAAGTGGTTACTAAATTAGTCTGTTCTATCAGTCTGTGAGAGGGCACAAGACTTTTGTTTCCTGATAGTCAACAAACAGATTATATTTCAGACCCCATGTATATGACCAGACCATCAGTAGAACACTGTTTCCTCTTTATCTGGTTGCATTTTTTTTCCAGCAAAGAAAGAATGTTAACAACGACCTCACTAAATCAGACCAAAAATGCATGTAGAAAGCTTACAAACAGGATACGATGAAAACAGTTTTTCTTTATGTCTTCTGCAGTCATGGATGATTCTGGCTTCTAGCATGGAGTGTGGGAGATTTAAAAATAAAAATAAACAATTGTGCATTCTTTCAACAAGCAGTGTGGAGGGTACAGTCAACCAGGAATGTGGCTGTGTAAACATCCAAAGACTGCACAACAACTATGAATATGTAAATCAGATAACTCTTTAAGAGATTACAGTTTGCACCACCATACTGGGAGCTAGTGCAGTGCAGGGGTTGAATATTGGGCTAGCAATCAGAAACACCAGTTTGTAATTCTCACTCAGCCATGGAAACCCACTGGGTGACCTTGGGCAAGTCTTACTCTCTGAGCAAGGAAGGCAACCGTGTTGGAGGCCCATGACAACCACAACCATACTATCCAGAAGACACCTGAATTCATCTGTTCCAGAAAGTAAAAGCAGAGTCAGGGCTGGTCAGGGAAAATGGTGAATCACCAGGCAGGGCTTTGGAAAGAATCTCACCCAAAACCCTGGAGAGTTGCTTCTAGACAGAGAGGACAATAGTGGGGCAAGAAGGACCAATGGTCTGATTCCATATGGGAGCAAATACAGTAGACAGAGGAGCTATGCAACACTAATCATCTTGCAGGACCAAAAAACAAGATTTCAGTGCAGTATCCACAAAAGCTGACCGTCCAAGTCCAACGCTCTCCACTTAAACATCACCTTCTGAATACAAAGATGGAAAAACGGCAGAGAGAATCTCACAAAGTTATGCTAAAAATGGCAAGTGATTTTCTTGGTTTCAATAGTCTTGGTGAAGGTAGCAGCTTTTCTGCATCCCTTAAGGCTTGTTGGCAGACGGAATAAACTGTGCCTTGAGAATTCCCACATCTGCTTGCAAGGCAATTCAGAGAAACTATGTGCACACATACCAACGCACATGTTTTAAAATGCAATGGCTAAAAATCTACACATTTGAAAAAAATTCAAAATCCTTTAGTCAATGACAAAAAGTGGATACATGATAAGAAAATGCAGGTGCGGTCCAGAGAAATGCAGCAAAATGGAGGTGGATCAATCTTCATTTTCCTAATACTGACAGTAGTTCAGCACTGGTGTCAGCTTCAACAGATTCTGACAGCAGTCCACAAGGGAAAAGGATGGAGAAAGCATTTGAACAAAGGGCTCTCCTAACGACAGCCAGGCCGTCAGTGCCACGGTGAAGTTTAGCAAGTGATTTGCAACAGAACAGGTCTCAGACGTGGGTGCTTCTTGGTCCCACATGTTGCATGGAATGCTGCTGCTCTGCTTGCACAAATACAAGTACACACATAGAAAGAGCCCTCTGCAGGGACCCAAACACACAGACTGCAGGGCTTTTCATGGGAAGCAGATTCTGGCTAGCTGAGAAGGGGAAGGTGCCAAATCACTCTCCAGAGGTGGCTGGCAGAGGATGTTTTTGCTGTTTTGGGTTGTCCAGAGAGTACATTTTTGTGTCTCCTTTGACTGCAGCCTTTTTTTTTTTACATTTCATCCCTTTTCTTCCTACTCTGTTCCTGCCATTATAGTTCTTCTCTTCTGTCAACCAGATCGTGACAGAGACATTGCATGCACTAGCATTCCTTCACTACTGTTGGGCAAGGCATCCACGCACCCCAGCACACAAGACATTCCAGACAGGCCCCAGATGACCTCTCCTAACTCATGCACACATGAGCACAGGCACCAACACACACGCACACGCACACACACACTTCATTGTCTACACAAGACTGATCTTGGATCTGATATACTTTCTCCTCAGGCAGTACCTAGAAAAAAAGTAAGCTGCAGAACCCCTGCTGGAAGGGGCTGCTGATGTGGTGGAGAACAAGAAGAGAGGGCAGGCCTGCCTGGGACCCCTCAAGCAATCTGGGGGAAAACTCTGTAGCCCAGAGATAGTTCTCATGTAGGCACTTCCTCATTCACACTCAAGCAGGATTCCCTCCCCACTTAGACGCATGTACACACAGAAACTCAAAACTTAGGCTCACCACTGTTAGAACTGAAGCCAGGCCTTCATTTTAGCCACAGTTCACCAGGGTCTAGCCTCAGAACCTATGCCCAGTTGCCAGGACTCATCCCCAGAACATGTGTATAAAAGCACCTCTGAGCATGTACAGAGTTCCTTTTTAAAATATCGCCAGTTCATTTGTTGTAAGAGCCAAAGGCTTCTAAGTCAGGCAGCCTTGAGCTCTGGAACTTAAGAGTCATGGATTCATAGAATCATAAAGTCGGGAGGGGCTTCATGGGCATCTAATCCAACCCCCTGATCAATGCAGAATCTCCAGCTAAAGCATCCCCGGCAAGTAGCTTCTTTCTGAAGACACTTGGAGAAGGGTGACTCCATCACCTCTTTAGGCAAGTGGCTCCATTTCCAAATTGCTCTTACTGTCAAGAAGTTCCTTCTAATGTTTAATCAGAATCTACTCTCCTATAACTTAAACAATTAGACCAGGCCCTACCCTTTGGGTCAGCAGAGAACAGTCCTGCTCCCTCCTGTCTGTGACAGCCTTTGAGGTACTGACTGCAGTCATGTCACCCGTCACTCTTCTCTTCACCAAAATGAACATGCCTCACTCCTTATATTATGATTTCCTACCCACCATTTGCTATAGGTGGGAAACAACATGGATTAGACATGTATTATCCATACCAGTTAAAAGACATATAAAACATATGCATATTAAAAACACTCAATGCATGCAATAATAATCATTGGACAAGATGAAAATGCTGGGAAAAGAGGAAAGTAGTAGGAAAGGACAAGGAGGAGCCCATTACAGACAGACAGACTCCATTAAGAAACCCACGGTTGCTGCCCTGAGTTTGCAAGACCTGAGCAGAGTTGGGAAAAGCAGGATCCCCTGCAGGGGCTCATTCAGAGGGTCACCATAAATCAAAGTAGACATGGCAGCAATTAACAACAATGACTATTTCTATGACCTGGAAGGGAGTCTGGAGGGACAAACACTAACGAATTCTCCTTTTAGAAATTAAGCACTGAGAACAGGCAGTAGCCCCGAAGCAAAGTGTAGCTGTCTAGCTTGGTGACCTAACCCACATTCTTACACAAACATCTAGAGGTGTCCAGAGTCCTGCATATCCTCACACAGTGCTCTGCCTCAGCCACACAGACAATACAGGACCCATCCTAAGACCACCACCACCCCTGGTAAGTCTTGGCATGTTCCTGAAAGCTTCACACACATTCCTTCACTACATTTTCCTCACAGTATAGCCACATCAAAGAACCACACATCCACACTATCTTGGGGATTCTTGTGCGTGTGCATGTGCATGTGCACGTGCACGCACACACACACACGCACACACACACACACTTCAACAAACATTCCCCTATTTAACTTCCCTTTGAGGACACTTCACTGGCTTAAAAACTCCCACAACTCTTGCTGCCATAATGAGCAACAAGAGGTGACATCATCTTCAGGCAAGTATGAGAAATTCTTCTTCTTTCTCCCTCCCAAGCAGCCAAGGCAGATAAGTGATAAAAGACAAGCTAACAAAAGACAGGCTGAAATCACCCCTCCCAAGACCACCTCTACAGCTGTAGTTGTGTGTGTTCAAGTCATTTCTGACTTATAGCAACCCTAAGGTGAGCCTATCATGGAGCATTTTGGCAAGGTTTGTTCAGAGGGAGTTTGCCTTTGCCTTCTTCTGATGCTGCGAAAATGTGACTTGCCCAAGATGGTCCAGTGAGCTTCTATGGCTGAGGAAGGATTCAAACTCTGGTCTCCAGGGTCATAATCTAATGCTCAAACCACTTACACCTTGCTGGCTCCACCTCTACAAAGCACTCTGTATTCTACACAATGCCAATGTGGAAATACAACTAACCCCGGTATCCAAGCAAAATATACCCTCATGTTTAAGCAGTGAAGTACAATTTATTATCTAGTGTAATGATGTCGAACCTTTGCAACCGAATCTGGAAAGGTTATATTTGTGACACTACCACCCAAACAAATAGCCATCTTAGCTTGTCATGAAATATCCACAAAGTTCATGTTGAAATCAAACAATCAGGCCATTTCCACATTAGACTGCTATAGTGCTATTATTCCACTTTCAACATCCTATGGAATCCTGGGGTTTGCAGTTTAGGGAGGGGCTTCAAGGGTCTCAAAGGTGCTGCTAGTTGTCTTCATCCCACCCACTTCCCCATTTTCCCTTTCATTTGGTGAGGGACCTACATCTTCCAGCAGCCACCATTGCTAGCTGTGCATGCTAGGAATTGCAGCCCAAAAAAGAAACTTTTGTAAGGTCTGAGAAAAATGAAGACAATGATCTTGCTGCTCTGCAACAGATGTTTTCCTAGTAGATGTTTCACAACACTGGGGGAGGGAGATAGTTTTCAACGATGGAGATTCTCCATCTTCACTCCAAAAGTACCCCACCGCACCTCATCCTAAGTCTGTGTGACTCTAGGTGTGACTGTCTTTCTGAGTGGAAGCCAAAAGTTCAAGACACAATTTCTAAACTTGCTACTTGCTGTTTTAAAAATCCTGATCTGTCATACATCCTGCCAGGAATGTAGCTACAGGTGGGTGGGCCTTATTCCCCCCCAAAATAAGAACTTTGTCCCTGCAACGAAATTTTCCTTCAGCCTCCAAATTTCTAGCACTGTAATAAATTAAAATGTCAGCTGAGGATTTAGAAATATAGTTTAGGCAGGTAAAGTTACCACAGCAAATAGAAAAATTCTAGGTGGGAGCAACTCATGGTCTCTCACTCCTGACAATGCTAGGAATCTGAGTACAGAAGGAAAATTTCATGAGGGACGGAATACTTACTTGAAGCAGCAGCGCCCTCATTGCCCCTCCTCTTTAGCTGCATCCTGTATCCCACCAACCATTTGTTTTCAGAACATATTCCATCAAGCAACTGGAAGATTAAATTTTATATCATGCATTTTACCCAGTTATCTAAACAAACTCAGTTTTTTTCTGACAAACCTTTCCTTTCCTAGAGTCCAAAGCTCAACTTCCCAACAAAAGTACAGCGTATCAGTCAAAACAAATTATCATCAAACACAATGGCACACATGCATGCTACACAGGCGTGCGCACACATACACATGCTACTTCCTTGTGGCATCAATGTGATCCCAGGCAGGAAAGAATAATTTGTGAACTTTTCATTTTCCTCTCCCCTCCTCTTTTAAGGGAAGGGAAAGCAGCGTAATCAGTCTGAGCAACTGGGTTCAAGGTAGGGTCATTTCTGAAGGATGACAGAGACAAAGAAGCTTCACAGAGGGATATGTGAGGGGAGATGAGGAAAGATTCCCAGGCTGGGAGCTGTAACCTGCATAGACACCAAGAAAACCAGCTGGCAGGCCCTCTCTGGTCAAAAGTGTGGGTGAGATGCCTTTCTGAAGCCCAAGACAGATGCAGTTGCAGGTATTTGCTAAAAAAAATCTGCAGAGCCCAGATTGCTGAAGCCTGCCCTTGATTTTGCAGAACTCAACGAGTAATGACGGATGGGAAAGGAAGGAAATGGGAGAGGTGTTATCAATGCTGCTTGAGCCTTGCAAAAACAGAAAAAAAACCCAGCACCAGCACCTAGCAGCCAAATGCAAGAATGATGGCAGTCTCTCACCAACTGCAATTAGCACTCATGAAAGTGAAATTGGGTAGGTACAGAGCTTACCTGGAGCCCAAAGGAAAAAACAAGCTTAGTTCAAGCAGGGCCCTTTCACATTACAGAATTATAGCACTATGATTCCACTTCATCTCTCCTGGCTGCTTCTTATGGAATCCTGGGTTTTATGGTTTGGGGCTGAGGCACCAGAGGACCGCTCTGGCTGAGGAGTCCAAACCCCCCCCCACCCCAATGCCAATCCCAGGATTCCACAAGGCAGAATTATGAAACTATAATGGGGTAGCATGAAAGAGCCCCAGGAGATACACATTCTATGTGTACAGGATCACGGGCTCTTGGAAAACAGGACTGGAGATTATCTTTTTTCCCTTTCTTTCTTTCAGGATGGACCAGTGGTCTCATTTGTTATATCTGTATGCTGCAATATCCAAATGTGGGGATGAGAGAAAAAGAGTTGAAGACTTACTTCTCTTACATACCCATAAATAATTGCCATTATTGTTATTGTATGCCTTCAAGTCATTTCTGACTTACAGCAACCCTAAGGCGAACATATAATGGCATTTCTCAGCAGAATTTATTCAGGTTTCCACTGCTTTCCTCTGAGGCTGAGACTCACCCAGTGTCACCCAGTTTCTGCAGCCAAGCAGGTAACTCAAACCCTGGTCTGCCATTGTCCTAGTCCAGCACTCAAATCACTACATCACAATGGATTTCAAATGGCTATTAGAAGCGTTTAAAAAAAACACACCGCTTTGAAATTAGGCTTCAGGATAGCTGAGTGGTATTATACTATACTGTTACTGTGGTGGACAAACCCTATCCCGGGGTCTACAATTTAATATTAAAAATATCTCCACGCACATAGGCATGCATGGTCGAACGGCCAAAAACAGGGAAAACCCGGTCAGGCCAGTAAATCCATAGTCGCGTAGCTCCAGGAGACCTCCAGCCAGGTAAAACTTAAAATACACAAAGGGTCCTCAACCCCGAGAAGCAGGCTTGAAGTGATTAACGCATCTGACAAACAGCCCGTCAAGCGAAGACGATTTGCATACAGCCGAGGCTTTGACAACCCTGGGAAACTCAATCATGCAAAGGACGTTGACATTTTGGAGCTTTGTTCTAGTTCCTCCACCTATTGTTCTCCCTGGGAAAGAATTAGCCCTCCAGGTACCTTGTCCCCCATAAATAGACCCAGTTTTTGAGCGGTTCTTTGGATCGCTCTCGGCTTCTAAGCAGACTGTCACTCCATCTGTTGAGCTATCCCCTCAGCCCTCCACATGCTGAGTTTCATCTCTCTCTGATGCGGTCTCGGACCTCCAGACTTCAGGACCAGGTGCAGTATTCCCCAGCGGTAACCCTCCAAAGCCCACCATCCAATTTCCTCTCCTTTTATTCTTGCTAGGTCTTGAGTGAGTGAGTGAGTGCGTACGTGCGTACGTGCGAAAGTCTTTATTTTTAATAAAATCATTTATTAGGCACCTTTGGTGTGGTTTTTGGCTTGGCCTGACCCCATAAACACTGGGTAAAAAGATCTCGCTAGGTTACCCTGTCTCTTGTATTGCTATTGCTTGTGCTCTGGCTAGTTTCCAATTCCCCATCAAGTGGAGCCTATTGAGGTGTCCCCCAAGGGACCCCAGAAATCAGGTAACAATGCTATCTAAGACAAGTGCAACAATTTCCCCACTAAAAATCCTTTGTGGGTATGTGGAAATAATGGACACAGATTCTGGCAGAAAAGCAGGCAGGCTTTGCTTTTGGCACCCATCTCTCTCACAATACTGTTGGTCAGGCATGAACAAAGCAAAACAAATGCACCATCTAGCAGCTGAATGCACGATGGCATGAAAAGAAGACACAAGCCAAACATACCACCAGGGAATTGTTTCCTGGGCAAGATGACTCAACTTCTGGGCAGATCCTTTGGCAGGTCTTTTGTCCCAAAATGTACAGTTGAGCACCCTGTTGTATATCCTGGACCTTGAAAGAACCGGACAAGCAGAGGCAGGGCAAATGAAAACCTTTGGGAAGGTTTCCATTTTACAAGCTGCCTCGCTGCCATGAGTCAAATGTCTCAGGGCAGATTGAATTGTTTCCTTTCCTTGCTACTTTCCTTTCTACTGCAGTTTGTGGAAGCAGTGCTTAGTGGTTTTCCCTAAAATCAGGGGAATGGATTTTACTTTGGGGGGAGCTCCCGCAATTGGAGGGGAAGCACTAAAAGGGCCATTTTCGCTCCACTCTTCAACTTCCCCTTCTGGAGTTGCTCCCTTCTTTTAAAAAGCAGCCATCAAGGTTGGGTTACATGCTTCTACAGGTAACTAGTCAGGAAGGAAGGCTGTCCCACCTTGCTACTTGGAACATTCTGCAAGAAAACTAATGTGGGTGCTGCTACCTCTGGTTCTTTCTCACCATCAAATCCCTCCTCAATGCCCAACCTGCCTTACAAGAACTTTTCTCAGTTCCTGAGAAAGTAGAGATGGGCCAACCGAATCCTCGAACCCTGGGTTAGGATTCAAGATTCCCAAATCCGAATCGCTGTGCCAAAATAGGCAAACGGAATCTTTCGAATCCACCAACTAAATAGATTGTTGGAGACCGGGACGGCTGAAAACCAGGGAAACCGGGATGCCTGAAAACCTGGGCGACCAGGACGCCTGAAAACCTGGGAGACCATACATACAAGGGAAGATAGTAAGTAGGTGAGATTTTCCCTTGGAGTAATAATGGCCTTTGCTAACAAATTACATCTGGGCTTGTATTCTAAGATATTTAAATTGAACATAAGTTCAGTACTTGACTGGAGGCAACAGGCTTGAGATTTCAAGGACAGGTGAAACATTCCTTTGCAGAGCTCCCTTGCAAACCTCTTTCAGACAGAATTCTGGGGTTTGGAGTTTTACAAGGTGTCACAGCCTTCTCTGCCAAAGTGTGCTGGTGCATCATCAAACTACAAACCCCAGCATGCCAGAAGGAGCTATGCAAAGAAAAGCCAGTTTTGACCTGGATTATCTCTCTACTGTAGTATGTGGCCCTGTTTACACAGGCAGGAAAGTGTGGGATTAATCCACATTTTCCTGCCTGTGTGGAAAGGGCCTTCATGTCATTTTCAATCTGGGGAGATCCTGAGGCAAAACTGTGACAATTGTCTTGGCCAGATTTCTTCAGAGGGAGGTTTGCCTTTGCCTAGGCTTTTGCTAAGGCTGAGAGAGTGTGTCTTGCCCAAGATTATCTTTCTTTCCCTTGCATTTTAAACTCTTTTTTAAGAAAAGATTCAAAAGATTTGAGATTCGTGGATTCCCAGAATCTTCCAGGATTTGGATCCAGATTCAGAAAATTCTGGATTCGTCCCATCCCTATGAGAAAGCAACCGCATAATACCCTCCCTGTTGCTATTCTTGCCTTCCCCAACTGTCGACTCTTCCCCTACTCTACGTAAGCTCATTCAGACAGAGACCTCTTTTGGCTTATGCTCTAGAGCAGTGTTACTCAAAGTGGTGGTCCCTGGACCACTGTCCGTCCGTGAGTCATTGGCTGCTTGGTCCCTGCCAAGTTTCCAGGAAAGAAACAGTTGCACCCAGCAGTATCACAACTGTACCCAGAGATGCCATACTAACCCCTGACACTCTGGGGAAAAACAATTGCTGGTCCCTCACACCAAACAGCCTGAGGAGCAGTGGTCTAGATCCTGTGGGTCACAGGCAGCTACAGAAGAAGGAGGGCAGAGAAGTGTTTGCTTTTGGTGCCAGAGTCAGGATCTCCCTCCCGGGGAAGATCCATTTTTGCCCCCTCTTTAACAGACTTTTTCTTTAAGAAGTGCATCTTTCCATGGAGACGTAGTGGTAACAGCAGCAATGAATGTCCTGTCTCCAAGCAGCGCGGGCAGTGGTGGCCCACCAGATGGTGTCAGATTGCAACTCCCATACTCCTTGACCACCATCTATGCTGGTTAAGGCTGCTGACACATGGAGGGCCACACCTTCCCCATTCCTCATCTTCAAGGAAAAACAATTACAGCTGGGGTGAGGAGAGCACACTGGGCACACCTATTTTCTCTGAATAATGAAAGGAGCTGTGTGGTGTAGTGGAGGGCTGGACTACCACCCTGGAGACCAGCGTTTGATTCCCGCTTGACCGTGGAAACCCACTGGGTGACCCGGGGCATGTCATGTACGCTCAGCCCCAGGGGAAAAAAGAAAACAAAACATGACAGGTTCACCTTAGGGTCACCATAAATTGGAAATAACTGGAAGGCAGACAACAATGACAACTGCCACACCACCAGTTTAACGATTATCCGGCTCTAGCCTCCCCTGAGAATTCTGCCACCCCATGAAATTTTCCTCCAGCCTCTCATTCCAGGTGTGAGTGATTTTTAACACCTCACTCTCTGCAGTGCTGGAAATTTGGAGACCGGAGGAAAATTTCATTTAAAAGGAGGGAGAATTCTTATCTGGGGAGACAAGCTCTCATTCCACCGCCCCGCCCCCCGCCCGGTAGCTACAACTCAGAGCATCCTGCTTTTAGCAGAATGGGGAGCGGGGAATGTCAAGTTTTGTATGAAAGTTTCCTGGCGGATAATCCCATCCAGGAATGCAACAGGACCTGAGGTTATTTCTGCAAGCTGCTCCTCTTGGGGCGGACTTTTACACGGCGCAGCATCGGTGAGCTCCAGCTGCAAGCGGGACAAGGCTTTCAGGGACCTTTTCGGGCCCCAGAGACTCAGGCCATTTCCGCGCTAGACTGCTAAAGCGCTATGATTCCACTTTCAACCTCCTATGAGTCGGCCCTTCCCGAAACTGCAAACCCCAGGATTCCATAGGAGGCTGAAAGTGGAATCATAGCGCTATAACCGTCTAGTGCGGAAATGGCCATAGAGGGCGATCACCCCCCCAGGGCCGCCCCTTCCAGTGACCTCGTTTGCTCCCCCCCCCCGGGCTCGGTTCCCCTCCCAAAACCAGGGAACAACTGAGCCCCTACCTCACCGGCCGGAGCGGGGAAACGAAGAAAAGCGCGGCTACGGCTACGGCGCCTCGCTCATCCCGCCGTCGAACCGACGACAGCGGGCCCGTCAGCCCCGTCGAAACCGTCCGAGCGGGAGTAGTTCCGGGGGCGGCCGGGCGGGGCCGCTCAGCCGCTTTCTGCCGCGGGCTACAGGGAAGCCCCCTGCGGCTGGGAGGTCGCGCGCCCCCACCGGCGGCGTCCCATCGAGGCAGCGGGTCGGTTCCGCTGCGCGAAGAAAGGGAGGCCGGGCTGTCCCGCCGGGAGGAGGCGGCGGCGGTGGCGGCGGCAGCAAGGGCGGGGGTCCTCTTCTTCTTCTTCTTCTTTCTGCCTGCCCGCCTGCCTGCCCGCGCCCTGCTTCCCGGAGCTCAAGCAGCTGGGCTCGGGGCAGAAAGCAGCGGAGGGGGTTCGGAGCCGCCCCTCGGGGAGACCCAGCCCGGGGAGGGCAGCCAGCCTCTGGAGCGGCTCTCGGCGGCTCCTCCGGCCGGTTCTGCGGCGCGGGGTTTGCACCGCTGCGGCTGCAAAGCCGGGCCCGAATGCCTTGGAACCACGTGCGGGAGGAAAAGCGGAACCCTGGCTCGCTGGGAAGCGGCGGCGGCGGCGGCGGCGGTCTGGTTAAACTCCTCTCGCCCGAGCTCGGGCCCCAGGGGGCGGGGTTCAACCCCGCCTGCCTGGACGCCTGGCTGCCCTACCAGCGGAGGCTGCCGCGAGGGAAGGGCGCGTTGCTCGTACTCAGAGGGGCCGAGGCTGTGCCCTGAAGAGCACATGCCGGCTCCAGTGCAGGGGGAGTAGAGCCCCAATGAGTTCGTCCCTGGGATTCCTTCTCCGCGTCGGAATGCAGGAATTTGGGGTCTCGCTCCTTCTACCCTTCTTCCCCAGAGCCGGCTCAAAGTGCATTGTCGCCTCCCACAGAGGTCCCATCCCAGAGATGTGGCCCCGAATCCTGTGCGGTGTTCGAAATCCTTTGGGCAGGAACTCTTGTGGTGGCAGAGCCCTAAACTGCATAGGAGAGCGTCCTGGGTACTTCCTTCCCTTCCGATCGTGAGAGCTTCACTGGGAGCCAGCCTGGTGTAGTGGTCTACGTGTTGGGTGGGACTCCAGGAGACCAAGGTTCAGATTCCCACTCAGCCCTGGAAATCCACTGGATGACCCGAGGCAACCCACACTCTCTCAGTCTCAGAGAAAAGCAAAGACCTCTCTGAATAAGTCTTGCCAAGAAAACTCCCTAATAGGTTCACCGTAGGATCGCCCTCATTCGGAAACAACCTGAAGGCTGGTAACAACAAGAAATGCTGACTCTACAGTTGGACAATAACGTGTGCAATGCAAAGGTATGCAAGTTTTTGTTCTTCCAGGACACTTCACCTGATTGTGTGCTGTGAAAAACCGGAGGACAGCCAGGTGAAGAATTCTGAAGAATCAAAAGTTTCCATACTTCCGTGGCATTTTGGTTAGCCCAAATAAAAGACTAAAACTCGATAAGGCAGCCATGGAGGAACTAGATAAGCTGGTCAAGGGCAAAACTGTATCATTAAATACCAAAATCAGTATCATACATGGCATAATTTTTCCAGTTTCTGTGTATAGTTGTGCAAGCTGGACAGTGAAGAAGCTTGACAAGAAGAGAAGTCATTTGAAAAGCGGTGCTGGAGGAGAGTGGTGCAGATACAAATATACTAAAAAGGCAAATAAATGTGTCCTTCGGCAAATCAAACCTGAATTCTCCCTGGAAGCCAAAATTCTCCCTAGAAGCCAAAAGGCTATTGTGTTTTGGACAGATCCTGAGACAACACGGGTCAGTGGAAAAGGCAATCAATCAGCCATAGGAAAAAAGGAAGGCCATATTGCAGGTGAATTGATTCAGTCAGGGAAGCCACAGCCCTGAGTTTGCAGGATCTGAACAGGGCTGTCTCTGATGGGAGTTCTTGGAAGTTTCTCATTCAGAGACATTGTCATACTGTATGTCAAAGCTGATTTGACAGTGAATAACAAAAGCGTAAGAACAATAAAAGTGCTGCCCAACTCTGGAGATTTTTCTTGTTGTCCTTTCTCACGGACCACCATGACTGCTTTTCTGTTTTTTATTCACATGTTTGAAGTGAGAGTTGTGTAAGGTAGTCCAGCCTTGAAGCAGCAAAAGAGTTCAATACCCCTCATGTGCTGCTGCTTTGCTAAAAATTTAAGCTGTAAATCAGTAAATTCTTCTACTCCTCTCCTAGAGCTGGCAGAGAAGCAAGAGTCCTTTCCCCTCACACCCCCCCAACATTATTGTTGTGACTTCAAATTGTTAAGAGGGGGTTTGTTAAAATTGTTAAGAGGGGGTTTGCCATTATCTTCCTCTTGGGACTAAGAGAGTGTGAGTAACCAGGGTCACCCAGTAGGTTTTCAGGGCTGAGTGGGAATTCAAACGCTGGTCTGCAGAGCTATAGTCCAATGCTCAGACCACTAAACCATGCCGGCTGTTGCACTCCAACACAGTTATCAGCAAAATGGCCCTATGGGGTTTAGAAGAATTACAAATCAGAGCCTTGTTCAGAGGAAGTGATTGCTCAATCTGGTTCAATGGGCCAGGGGAGATGATGCCGTTGCTAGAGAACTAAAACAAGGAAGCTTGGTGAGAAGGGCAAAATGTGTTTTTCCCCCAGGAGTCTCCTAATAGGTTAATGCATTCTTTTGTGAACATTGTTTGAAAAAGAGCCAAGGTTCTCCTTGCCTTCACTGCTATGGGTGGGGTGAACTTAAATATGTGCTCGACGCTCCCATCCTGATTTACAAGTGAAAAAAAATCTCATGGCAGATGCTATCTGAAAGACATGGTGTCAGTCATTCCAGGAGCTGAGCTGAAATGTTGTTGCAGAATCTGCAATGTTTTGTGAAACAGAAGGAGGCTGGTGCTTGAGAAATATAATACCACTGATCTGGACATCTTCTTCAAGCGAGAGGAAGTTTTTTAGACCTTAACCATAAATATAGGGAAATCATTTCTTTTTTTTTTTAATTTATTATATTAAAAATTACAAACAATCACACATTCTATCCTCTACTCACATTAGAAGGTATAACATCTTCATAAATCAACCTAAATTCATTCAAAATAACACATACCTACTAGGAAGGAATATAGAATGTTAAAAGATAAATAACAAGAGTCTTCTTATCTAAAAAGTTAAATCTAGTATAGAAACTATATAGAAAAAAGTCAAAATAGATAAAGATAAAGAAAAAAGGATAATGAGAAAGAGAATAGAAAATGATAATAGAAAAGGGAGAATGGAAAGTATAATAAAGAAAAAGAGAAAATGACAACACAACATCAGCAATTGACATGGGGAAAACAGGGAAAAGGAAAAAAAAGGGGAAAGAAAGGGAAGGGAGGAAAGGAAAAAGAATAGAGAGATGAGAAAAAAAATACTCATTTTGAAATTGCCAAATTACTTATCTAAATTCCTTACTAACCTTCCACCTAAACCTCCTCATTCACTTAACTTTCTCCTGTGCTAAAACTTTCTCCTGTTCCAGCTTGGCTAGAGATTGTTTTATACTATATATTATCTTTAATAACTATTTCCCTTTATGCATTGTATATTCTACTGATTCTATCCTCTCATTTCCCATCAAACCAATATCATCTAAGGATAAATTTCTTTACAAATCTCAAAATTCAAAGTTCACCACCTGCAAATTCCCCCACGTGTTCTTAAAGTATTCAATGATTAATATCCCAGTCTTTGATAAATTTACTGTACTTCTCCCCTCTCAAGATAAGTGTAAGTCTATCCATATGAATTATATCCATTAATTTCAAGGTCCAATCACTTATAGTAGGAAGGATATTTTGTCTCCGTTTCTGTGCTAAAACTATACTCGCAGCTGCTGAATACAGGGAAATAATTTCTGACTTCATGAGGAGAAACCAGGGCTTACCATCCTTTTAGCACAGTGTGCAGAATGCAGCTCTGTAGGAGGTGCCATAAGTGTGGTGTAACAAGTGTGGGCTTGTAGTGGTGAAATTGCTATGCAGTGTTAGTGTTTTAGCTGTGGGCTTTATCCGCTGGCTTCTTCACAGTTTCAGCCTAATTGCTTTCTACTGGGGTGAGAACGCTGAAAATATCTTGAGAAATTCTCTTTAATGTGCATTTTGATTAATTGTATCATTACATAGGAGGGCTAGTGTGGTGTAGAGGTTTGAGTATTGGACTGTGACCCTTGAGATCAGCGTTAGAATCCCTGCTCAGCTGTGGAAACCCACTGGGTGACCTTTGGCATGTGACATGCATTCAACCCCAGAAAACCCTGTGATAATTCGCCTTGGAGGTCACCATAAGTCAGAAACAATTTGAAGGCACACAACAACAACAACAACAACAACAACAACAACAACAACAACAACAACAACAACACCACATAGGTTCTTTGGAATGAAACCAAGCTATTTTTGTAGCAGACATAATGAATATATCTCATTCCTTTAAAAGGGTTGGTTCACATTCTGTTGTTGCTGTCTGCCATCAAATTGGCTTCGACTCTATAAAAGAAAGACTTCCAAAAACCCAGATCATCAGCATCTCTGCTCAAGTCTTGCAGACTCAGAGCCATAGTTTCCTTGATTTGAGTCTATCCATCTGTAAGGTATTTTTCCTTTTTATCTTACTGCCTTCCACTTTACTAAGCATTATTCTCTTATCCAGTGGGTCATGCCATCTCATGATCTGTCCAAAGTGCAGTAGCCTTGGTTGAATCATTTTGGCTTTGTACGAGAGCTGAGTCTTGATTTGCTCTCAGACCCATTTGTTGGTCTCTTTGGCAGTCTGTGGTATTGGCAGAATTCTCCTCCAGTACCACACTTCAGATGACTCAATCCTCTTGCTGACAGATTTCATCACTGTGTTCCTTTCACAAACATACAAAGAAACTGGAAATATTATGGCATGGATGAGCCTAACTTTGGTAATTAATGATGATTCTTTACATTTGTTTCAGACACAGAGGAGTGTTTGAATGACAGAACAAATACTTTCTGAGACAGTAAAGGTAACAGTATATGTTGTTATTTATAATTATATGAAACTCTCATGGGTTGTATCCTGGGCCCACTGTGATTTAAGTGCGGACATAGCAGTCACACCCTAGACCCCATCTGTTTATTATTCTGCGATCTTGATCACACGTCAATATGTAAGTATCAGACAGAAAAGTGCAGTTGGACAAGCCTCCTGAGCAGTTTCTGCATGTACTGTTTAGGTGATATTGCATTGTTGTTGTGTTATTAAACACCTTCACTTTGATTTTGACTTAGGGTGATCCCATGAGAAAACAAAAGAATGGCAAACAAAAGAATGACCCACAGACTGAAAATGCTGAAGACTGAAGACTGAAAATGCTCCCAGTCACCCTGTATTCTGGTATCATTCATGGTCCCACTTTGTCCCCAGTGCTACTAAGATCTATATAAAACTACTGGGAGATGTTGTCCAGAGTGGGGATGTTCAGGAAATTCATCGCTATTTTTCCTTTGCGTCTTCCTCTAAGGAAGCTGTTCCACCAACCAGTGTAAAGCTTTCTCACTTGGACTATAACTGGCAAGTTTTACCTACAGCAAGTAAAGATTTTTCTGGATGTAGACTTCTTTTCCAGATGTAGACACAGACTTCTTTAGAAATTCAGAGTTCTTTCCCAAGAAAGGGGCCTGTGGCTTCACAAACAGTTAAATTGTTTTAACTGAATCTTGTTTTGGATTTTTATTGGTTTTATATGTTTTAAATGTGTTTAATTGTTTTTAAATGTTTTGATGTTTTAATTTGTTGTTGGAAACTGCCTTGGGTCCCATGCTGAGAGAAAGGTAGCATACAAATGTATTAAATAAATAAAATAAATAAAACAAAGGGCAGAGCCAACCTGGACCCCAAGAGAAGTTGTTTTACTACCGCCTTGTTGTTTACTGCCAGCAAGTCGGTCTCCGCTTATGACAGCTCTATGGATAAGGGAACTCCAGGCCACTCTGCCCTCAGCCGCCCTGTTCAGGCCTTGCAGGTTCAGAGACGTGTCTTCCTTGATTGAGTCTTTCCATCTGTACTGGGATGTTCCTCTTTTCTTATTGTCTTCTGCCTTACCAAATTGTCTTTTCTAGTGAGTCAGGTCTTGTCATGATATGGCCAAAGTACAGCAGCCTCATCTTGGCTTCTAGGGAGAGTTTAGGTTTGATATGCTCTAGGACTCATTTATTTCTCTTTTTAGCAGCCTAGTCCAGAAACACATTTCAAAGGAGTTGATTTTCTTCCTATCAGCTTTCTTTAGTGTGCAGCTTGCACAACCATATACAGAAATTGGAAATACAATGACATAGACAATCCTAACTTTAGTGTTTAATTATATATCTTTACACTTTAAGACCTTGCCTAATTTCTTAATAGCTGTCTTTCCAAGTCCTAGTCTTCTTCTGATTTCTTGACTGCAGTCCCCATATTGACTAATGACTGAGCCAAGACATGGAAAATCTTGTACAAATAATAGAATAAATCATCTCTGGTCATTATGCTTGTTTTCTCAATGTTCAGTTGTAAATCTGCCTTTGCACTTTCTGCCTTGACGTTTTTCAGTAATTGTTCCAAGTTTCTGCTGTTTTCTGCTAATGGTATGGTGTTACCCTGTGTGCTGGGGGTCCTGGGAGGGGCTCCCAAATAACAACAACAACAAAAGATGGAGAAATTAACTGGATCACTCACTTAAGCTAACGAGAGGCAGGGTAACTTTGCGAGGATCTTGTAACCCTATGTGTACGGGGTCAGGTCAGTCAAGCAGTAAGACAGTTTTAAAATAGCAAAAATGATGTTTTATTAAAGACAGACAAACACTTAAGACAACACAACCACACAGCTAACTAAGAAATAAGAAATGAGAGTTTTGGGGGAAATGGGTGATACGACACCTTTCTCGTAGTTCTGAAGAGACTGAAGATGGAAGGGAAGAAGCTCAGTGTGGTTCGCTGAGGGGAGCTCACTGGGCAAAGCAGCAGCAGGGCAGTTTGGAACTCAGGAGCAATCCGAGGTTGCTGCGGTCTCAGCTACTGGAGCTGAGGGGAAGGCTCACCCAGGCAAAGTGGCAGCAAGGCTTGATGGAAGTTCAGAGCGATCTAAGGAAGGTCTTGGACTCTGGGATTTTTATAGGGTGAATTGGGACTGCAGGCTGTGTCTTACTTGAGGAAAACAATGAGTTTTGGGTGCGAGACACTGTCTCAGAAAGGTCACAATTTAGCATGATTGAGTTAAGTCCGAATTGACAAAGAGGTAGACTGTATGCAAATGCTCAGTGCTTGGCCTTTAAGCTTCTAGCTTGCCAAGTTACCTGCTCAGGGCAGGGAGTCTATTGTAAACAGCATGCATACATAATGAGGGTGTTTGCAGAGAGGTCTCCTAAAGCGGTGATCTGGCTATTTCTGGCCTGCCGGTATTGTCTTGGGATATCGCAGCGTTTGATGGCTGAGCCTAGTTCTGGGTTTGTCCAGGGGCCTCTCAAACACATGGAGAGGGGTGGTGGAAGAGAGCCAAATTATTGATATCAAAATGATATCTTTATGCTATCTCCGGGTAGGCCTAGGCTGCAGTAACAATCCCCCCTCCCGAAAATGAGCAATTTGAAACAAATTGGGCATTTTCCAATCAAACATTTAAAACCAACTTTGGCGCCGAATAGAGGTCTACAGATTCCGGGGTCGTATCACACCTTGGGACAAGGCGTTTTGCGACATTTCTATCTAGTAAAAACAATCCTTAACTACCAAAACCCTACACTTACACATTCACACAAACATACGTAATGGCAATGAGCAGAATGCAATGATCAATGAATAATGGAAAATGAGCAAGCAATAAGCAATAACCAATGAACAGAACCCTCCCACCAATGTAGAAAGGTACCGGAGCAATGGAAAATAACAAATGAGCAATGAACAAGCGGTAAATCCAGTGAAGGGTCTGGCAATCAAGGCAAATTAATAGTCCAATGTGAATGGTAGATTGAGAGTTCATAGTCCGGGGGAGGAGCGAGGTGCAGGCAAAAGATTCTGCACCCCCTCCTGGAAACAGGAGAAGTCTGGGATCTGGAGCAAAACGGCAAAATAAGTCCATGTGGGTCTGGAACAATGGCGAAAATGTCCAAGTTCATAGTCAAGTTAGCCTGGAAACGCTAGCTCTTTGCAGGAGGTGGCTTGCAGAGGCAGCAAGCGGAATAGTCCAAGTTGGAAATAGGTTCGACAGTCTGGGATGCGGGCAACACAGTTCAGGAGGTTCGTTGTTGTCAGGGGTCTGGCTTTGGCAGCAATGGTGAAGTCTCGGCATTCACACACCCCCGTGGTACCCGGGGGTGATGGACGAGTCCGGAGGTGGTCCCGGCTATCTGGAACCATCGACCTATTGCTCTTGGAAGGAAGGACTGACATGGATTATAGCAAATGCAGACATTCAATGTAAATTAATGGCACGGGGCCTGCTGGGAACTGGGTTCGACCTATGGATCTCAAAATTTGGGAATGATGGGAGCCGTGATTGGCCTTTAACGACAAGCCAGGTGAAGTGGCTTAACATGGAGGAGACAGGGTGACTGCCTCAGACCTTGGTCACTGTAAGGTGCCTCCATGTGGAAGGTACCATTCATGGTGGACCGGGCCTGCAAAGCCCAGGGGTCAGATGGACCACATTGGCAGGACGCTTTGTTTAAAACAATCACACACAAGTTGCTCCTGCTGAAGCCCCATTTGCAATGGCCATGGTACCCACTCGCTCAGTGTGACTAGGTTGGGCTCTGGTCTCAAGCTGAACTAGGTTAGACTCTGGCCTTCGCCTGGCGGTGAGGGCTCCCAAACAAGTTGAAAGACAGACAATAAAACCAATCCGAGACAAGCGCAGGTTACGCTTGGTCGTTGCCAGAGCAGATGCTGACGTTACCAGAGATTGTCCAGGATGGTTGGGCCTACATATGCAAATGTTTTATTTAGCATATGCAGATTGGGAACAATGCACTGGGGCCAGGTGTCTTGCCAATTGTGTGGGTCTCCTGCCCTTATGGGGCATCAGAGAGTAGACCTAAATTTAGGAATGCACAGCCGATTTGAGTGACAAGCTAGAGAGAGAGCAGCTTAGATTGTTCTTACCCTAACAACCCAAGCATGCAGAAAGAATGAGGCGAGAGGCCTGTCCAAGGCAGAGGTTATTCTGGGCAGTAGACCGGAACTCCAGAGTCAGACCTGGTTCTTCTGAGAGGGTCGTTAGACCCTTGTCGTCTCGCCCGCACGTCTCAGGGCGCCATTGCACAAGGCAATCCCTCAAAGTGAGAGAATGCCGGTGTCCTGGTTGGACTCATGCCCCCTCCTCAGGGCATCAGGGCTGACTCTGTAGGCCCAATCTACCTCAGAGGACAGGAGGACCTCGGGACAGCCATCTCGTAGGTCTTCCCCCAAAACAGTGGAAAAGAAATAACCAGCAAAGGAAACAAAAATGCTCTAGGCAACACCAAATCAAACAAGCAAAAATATTTTCAGGGCATGACTATTTACAGAGACTGGGAGCTCAGAGGGGTCACCACTCCACCTCCGCTCCGTGCAGACCGGGGCCGCTCAACCATTGTCAAACGCCTCGTATATAGAGGCAAATACCTCGGACAAATTAATGGCACTTCCTTGCAGCTCAAGGAAGTCTGGCAAAACGTGGGGCTTACATTGGGTCTTTGGGCACCAGGATCTTCTTGCTCGGGGATGACCACCAATGCAGGATCAACCAGCTGACCCTTCCATTCTTTCAATTTAAGGTGGAGGCTGGCATCTAATCCAAGTGCCTCCTGAAATCATGGCCGGATGGTGATCGAGGCAGAAGCAAGAACTGTCTTGGCCCCTCTCAAAATCACCTGTGTCACAATAACTAGGGTGCCTCGAAGCGTGAAGACACGCTGGCACCAAAGCAGCCATGCGGAGGGGAAGGCAGTAGCTGAATTCACCTCCGTGGGGCAGTTAGGTTTCACACTGGCTGAGATCTCCCCTGGGTGTGTGGGTGCCACCACAGGGAGTGCCAGGGCGAGGACCGTTGCTGACCTTTGCTCTGGCTGGGCAGGAACCTCTTGTTGTTCAAATCCCCAGTCTCCTTTGAGATTCCCCGGAAAGATGGCATGGAGTGGGAGAATTCTCCGGGCCACGGCCTCAAGGAAATCGCGGGGGAAACCGCTGGGTTCCAGCAGGGGGCTCAGAGCAGGGACAATGGAGAGCTTTGGAAGCGTTGGGCTGGTTTCCTCCTGAGCTTCAGCCTGGTGCGATCCCTCTCGCTGCTCTGAAAACATGGTTACTTCTGAGGTGGCTGGATTCGCACTCGGGGAGAAGTCAGCGGGAGGTGCTACCTGCCTGGTTTTGGTGTGCTCGGGGTGCCTGGAGTTTCTGCTGGGCTTGTGATTGCCCCTCCCCCATATCCGGACATCTGGATAGCGTCAGGGGTGGGATCACCCGGTCTCATCAGGTTAGGGAGCAGCACTTTTGGCGCTGCTCCAGAGTTTGCAGGAGGGGTGGCAGGGTTCTTTTCCCTATAGGTCCCAGTGCCTGCCATCACCATAGTTCTACCCCATCTGTTGGGCTTCAGCCAAGCCGCAACTCGCTGGGGAGATCCCGGGACCGAGGGCACCCCTATCCTGAGAGTTCTAAGTCAGGGTAATAACCAGCTGGAGGGGGACCGTTGGTCACTGCATTCACAGGCTGGCTAGTTCTCAGCTGGACCTGCCTATCCAGGGCGTCAAAGAGCTCTCTCGTGGGTCTCCCATTGAACTGGCTCATGTACAGTCCGCACTTCCTTAGTATGCCTCAGATTCTAACTCTGTCAGAGAAGTACGCCTGGGCCGTGGGATCGTACCCACCAGACGTCTCCCGGGGAGAGCCAGACGCAGAGGGCTGTTTGGGGGCAATGACCTACTGTGGAGGGTTCCCTGCTCTGCCTGGCTGGCTGCGGGTGTCCCTTCCCTGCCACTGCCTGCTGTCTTGTTGAGGAGCTAGGAGCAGATTCCAATTCCCACATGGAACAGAATTCGGCACCCTCTTTCTGTGTTGGGAATGGGGCCCATAGTTCGAGTACGTCACCTCGGCTATGGGTTTCCAATTCCCTGCATCTCTCTTTCGGGCCTTGATGGGGGGTCGGAGGGAGCCAGCCTCCTGTAACAGGTCCGTGACCCGATGGAGGTTGTTCCCAAAGTCCTCCCAAGATGTCTTGGCCGGATCCACCAAACCCAGGGCCATCTTTATCTTATGGTTCAAGCCTCCGTACAACAGAGTCTTGAATTCCACATGGTCAAAGCTGTACCCGTGGGCGGTCAGGGGGACCTTCTCAGCCAGAATGGCAAGCAGCTGCTTCCACGCCACATAAGCCTCAGGGTTCTCACGAGGACCCTGCTGCTCCATGACGTAGAGCATGCTAGCACTTTGTCCGGGCCAGAGGATCTTCACTATCTCTCTCATCCACCCGTGTGCCTCGAGTCTAACCAGGCCTCGAGCCGCCACGGCTGACTCAAGAGTAGGAAGCTCCGATGGTGACATGAAAAGCCAGGCCAACTGGGTCAGGTCCTGACCATTGGCTGTCGGGTGAGAGTGGGTCACCGCGTTCAGCCACATGATTCCGATGGACTGATTCAATGGATCCAGTTGGTCCGCGATTGCCTTGGCTTCGGTGGCAAGCCAGGGGACTCTAGTCTCAGTGACCTGTGTCTCCTGGGTCTCAGCACTACCTTCGGTTGCAGGGACGGTCCTGCGTGTCATGGACTTGGTCTCTACAGGGTGAACTGAGGCCTTAGGGGCATCCCATGTGGGGAGAGGAAGCCAAAGCATCCTCCTGTTATCACTGTGAACTGGCCTGGCCTTTGGTACCCTTTAGATATCATTTTGATATCACAATTTGGCCCTGCTCTGCCACCAGCCAAGTGTTTGTGAGGCCACCGAACAAGTGTGAAGCTAGGCATGGCTATTATTCTGCTGAGTCACATTTGTTTACCAAGGCAAGCCAGATACTGCCAGATCTGCTTTAGGGGAGCTCCTGAAACAAACACCTTCATTACAGATGGGTACTAAAACAAAAGAGACCTCTGCCCCGAGAGGGCACCCTGGCGAGCTAAGTGCTTAACTGCCGAGCTAGCCGCATCTACATACTGGCCATACTATTGTCAATTCGGTCTATAACTCAATCATGTAAATTCTGACCTTTCGGAGATATTGTCTCCTGTCCAAAACTCATTGTTTTCGCCCAAGACCAGACTAGCCCACAGTCATGCCTTCCCCTAATAAAAATCCCCAGCTCTGAGAGCTCCTCGGACTGCTCGGAACACTCGGATCTCTCACTGGAACGCTTGGACTTCTATCCCGCCTTGCTGCCGCTGCGAGCTCCCCTCGGCTGCCATTTCAGGTTTCCTTCTCTCTTCAATTGGGTTTCCCCAGGACTGCAAGACTGGTGATGTATCACCCATTCCCCTAAAGCTCTCTTTCCTATTTCCAGTTAGCAGTGTGTTTATGTCTTTCTTAATAATTGCTTAATAAATATTATTGCTAGTTTGAACTATTTTGCCTGCTCACTGACCTAACGCTGTATACATAGGGTAAAAGATCCCCGCTGAGTTACCCTGCCTCTCATTAGCCAAGAGAGTGCTCCAGCTAATTTCCCATCTTTGCTTATTTGATTTGGTTGTTTGGATGCCCCTCCCGGGACCCTCAGTTCACAGGGTAACACTCCGGCAAGGGCTCCCTGGACAAATCTTGGGGAAAACTTGGGAGCAGCTCTGGGCACATAGCCAAAATCAATGCCTTACGTGTTTGGAGCTGGCTCTCCAGTGCAGCGATTTGCTTAGGGCAGGCTGCATGGCTCACAGCCTCTTGCTGTTCCTTTACCTGCCCGACCATGAATCTGGCTGCAGACCGGGCGTGATCAAGCTCAGCCTCTAAGGCCTGGGCTTTCTCCTCCCACATCTGGGCCACCAAAGTGACATCACTAAGTTTGTGGGCGGAGGCCTGCGTGACAGACGCAAAAGTTACCTTGTCCTCCCGCAAGGTCTCAATATCAGCCTGAAGCCGGGCGTTCTCCTTCTCTACCTCTGCTAGCTTCCCCTGGGTCTCGACTAGGGCACTGCTAGCATCTCTGGCTGCAAGTCAAAGTCCCCAAGCTGCCAGCGCATCCTTCAATGGCCCGAATGGGTTCTTTGATTTACGTGCCAGGGTGTACGCGTCTCAGAGAGAGGTAAAGGGATCAGCCGTCTGGAAGACAGAGTCCTTCCAGGGGCACTTTCCTTTACCCAAAACCCATCTCTCCAGTTTCCCTCGGACTTCTTCCTCACACATGAGGTCCTTCACAGTAACATGGCTCTCCTTAGCCATTTTTCTACCACAAAACAACAACAACAACTCACTACACAAACATGGGACCACGAACTGGAGTGATGGGGAGGCCACCTAGACCCTTGGGGGAACTAAGGGAAACGAACTCTGCGAAACTATTCTAGGAAAGAGGGAGGGGAACCAATCTCCAGCCTGCCCAAAGAAAGTCACTCTGGTACACCCAGGCCCGGTTTTACACCTCGATAGCACTGGGGACGAGAGGACGAGGCAACGGTTCAGGGACAGGGAGGTCACCTAGACCCAGGGAACCCTCAGGAGTACTCCGCCTGCCTGAAGAGGGAAAACGAACCCAATGGAACTTACAATGCCACCTGGTCAAGCAGCGGGGAAAAAGGGGCAAGGAACCAAGAGCTGAACCGTCCCTAACTGGTTTTCTGGGTGAGGGGGCCCCTCCTACACCTCGGGCTAAACCGCTAAACCCTAAAGCTAGGTCGGGATTCACCACCCGCTCCTAACAACCCAGCAAATCGGGACGCACCCGAGAAGTGAGAAGCCGGGACGCTCCCGTGCCTTCTCCAACACCAACAAGCAAAACTCAAGGGATAACTCAAAAAGGGGCAAAGGAAGGAGTGGGGGCTGCTCCTTCCGTACTTTTCGTGTGCCTTGCTGTCAAGATGTTGAACGCGTGTAGACTGTTCCTGACGTGCTAGGCCTAAAACACGTAGAATCCCAGCCCGCGATAGACCCAGGATGGGGAGGTGGTTCCCAGGACAAGACAAAGAAAGGGGAACAGATTTCCACCCGATAGAGTTACTTCACACACACAGAAGTCACACATACACTTGCCTGCCTACCACCTCTGAATGCAGCTTTCACTTCACTTTATAAAATTGGTGGTGTGTCTTTTTATTATTCTTCCTTTGGTTGAATCTGTCAACCTTTCATCTCTTTTATATGGTTCTTCCATATATTATTTATATCTTTTCTTTATTTCTACTTGGTCATGTAAAGTATTCCCCTCCTGGTTATAGAGCATCCCAACTCTTTGATTTCTCAGATCTTGTAGGAAGAGATCTCCTGTTCTTCCTTTTTTTTATTGTCACCTTCTGTATCCCTGCATTGATTATTATAGTAATTCTCTGTATCACTGCACACAAGTCATTGAACAGCTGCATTGAGGATTCTGACTATTTGTGCCCCCTTTTACTATTGCTTCTTGACTGTCCTCGACTGCTTGAAGAATTTCATCCATTACCTGTTGAAGCTTCTCTTTCTCTTTGACTACAGATAGTATCTTTTTGCATTCTTCCCTCACAGTGTTCCTGGCTTCAGTCCAGAGTTCTTCTGGCTCCCAGTCAATCAGGCTTATTAGTGCAAATCTACTTTTCCACATTATCTTTAAAATCTACAGGGGTGTTCTTTAGGTTATATTTGGTTGATTTATTGTTCTTTTTTAGTTTTACTCTAACTTTTACTATTAGTAGTTCATAGGCTGTGGAACAATCTGCTCCTGGTCTTGTTTTTGCAAAGAGAATCGAGCTTCTCCAGCTCCTGCTTCCAATTATGTAGTCTGTTTGACTTCTATATTGGCCATCAGGTGAAGTCCATGTATACAGTAGCTTCTTGGGTTGCTTGAAGAAGGGGTTGGTAATTTTTTTATAAATAATTTTTATTAAAATTTTAAATGAAAAAGAATAAAAAAACCCTCCCCACTTCCAGACATCAATTTTCCCAGTTGAATCTGAGTTTAACATTCCATTCCATTTAAATATTCCATTCCATACATCATCTCTATTTTACAACAGAAGGGGTTGGTAATTAACTAACTGTTGGCCTCACAAAACTCAGTCAGTCAGTTTCCTGATTTCTTTCTTGATCCCAGGCCAATGTTTCCCACAACTTTTATTCTGCCCTGTTTCCTACTTTTGCATTCCAATTGCCTGTGATTAACAAGAAGTCCTGTTTTGGTGTATGATCTATTTCCTCCTGGACGCCTGCATGGATTTTTTCTCAGTTTTTTCTTCTTTTGCCTCTGTAATTGGAACATAAACATGGATTGAGGTTATATTGATAGACTTTCCCAGATGCTTTATTGACATAATCAGTCAGACTTTCCATTGTATCCTGTGATTGCTTTTGTTATATCTCTCTTCACTATAAATGACACCTCATTTCTTTTTTTTTATTTCCTGAGTAAACACTGTAATTATAAGTTTCAAATTGTTCCATTCTTGTCCACTTTAGCTTGCTTAATCCAGTTATTGCAATGTTTATATCTTCCATTTTTTGTTTTACTATGCCTAGCTTCCCCAATTCATACTTCCTATATCCCATGTACCTATAATATGTGTTGTGCAGCTTTGGACTTTCCTTTCACTTCTGAGCATGTCAACTGCTGAATGTCCTTCCAGCTTGAGCCCAGGTGCTACTCATAGTTGTCCTCTACATAGTTGTCCCCAGTAGCTCATTGAGTGCCTTCCGACCTGGGAGTCTTATGCCCTGGCACTATCTCTTGTTTCATTTTGGATTGTCTCATCATAGGGTTTTCCTGGTAAAAGACATTCAAAAGGGGTTTGCCATGCCTCCTTCTGCACAGTACTAACAAGTGTTAGCTGTGGTGCCACAGCCACTGTCTCTGAGAGATCCTGCATCAGTGTCTCTTTCACATACACCACTGCTGCTGCTGTCCAGTAGCTGCTTACATTTAGCCTGGCTCCTCAGCAAAAGCCTCTCCAACATGGGAGACCTTACCAGCACCACTGCTGCCAGCAGCATAGTTTACTGCCTCACAGGATCATGCAGTCCAACCACCATGGAAAGATAGTGTCATTGGTGTGTTGGTGTGGTGTGGTGTGTTACCACCGTGAACTGGCCTGGCCTTTGGTAAACCTTAGATAACATTTTGAAATCACAATTCGGCCCTGTTCTGCCACCCTCAGCCACGTGTTTGTAAGGCCTCTGTACAAGCACTGAGCTAGGCAAGGCTGTATATGCTGACTCATACTTGTTTACACCAAGGCAAGCCAGAAACTGCCAGACCTGCTTTAGGAGACCTCCCGAAACAAACAACTCAGTCAAGGCATGCACGCTAACACAAAGAGACCTCTGCCCCAAGTGGGCACCCTGGAGAGCTGAGTGCTCAACTGCCAAGCTAGCCGCATCTGCATACCGGCTATCCTATTGTCAATTCAGACTTTAACTCAATCATGTAAATTCTGACCTTTCGGAGACATTGTCTCAAGCCCAGACCTCATTGTTTTCACCCAAGACCAGACTAGCCCACGGTCATACCTTCCCTAAATAAAAACCCCAAGCTCTGAGAGCTTCCTCGGATCGCTCCAGACTTCGATCCAGCCTTGCTGCCGCTCTGTTCAGCGAATTCCCCTCAGCCGCCACACCGAGCTTCTTCTCTCCAATTGGACCTCTTCAGGACTACGAGAAAGGCGGCGTATCACGCATTTTCCCCAAAACTCTCATTTCCTATTTCTAGTTAGCTGTGTGGTTGTATTTTCTTAATATTTGTCTGCGTGTTAATAAATATCATTGTTGCTATTTCAACTGTCTGGCTGCTCACTGATCTGAACCTGTATACATAGGGTAAAAGATTCCCGCTAAGTTACCCTGCCTCTTGTTAGCTTAAGAGAGTGCTCCAGCTAATTTCCCCATCTTTGCTTGGTATGATTTGGTTATCTGGGCACCCCTCCCGAGACCCCCAAGTCACAGGGTAACAACTGTACACAATTATGTAATAGTGATACTCAGTAATTGCTTTATATGATGGACAAACTGTGTTACTGTGCCAAAATTTTTCTTTGCCAGACTTCTTTTCCTTTCTGCAGAGGCCTAGCTGTTGTGGGCAGTGGCATCACATGAAGCCAGAAATTGGCATTTTGTGGCTCTCCAAATGTTATGAGACTGCAGCTCCCAACATTCTCCACCATTACCTGTTCTGGTTTGGGCTGTTGATGGAGACTCAGTACAACTTCTGGCAGATTGGCACTCTTCTCATCCCCCCCGCCCCCAGCATCTAGGGACTGTCTCCAGAGCCAGCATAGACAGTGTCCTGCTCATTGTTGCTAATGTTGGTTGTGGGTCCACCCCCTGCCACCCTGCAGCTCTCTCTCATCCACCGGCTGCTAATTTGAGCTGCTGTTGCCAAACTGCAGCATCTCCTCTTTTATTTAGCAACTGTGTATAGGACACACACACAGATGCCTGACCTGGGAAGCCTCCCAAGGAGGTTGTGTGTTGTTTTGTTTTGGTCTATTAGAAAATCACAAGAATGGCACTCAGTGAATTTAGTTGACTTACAACTGAGTCCAGAATATGGAAGTGTAACATCTTGACGGACTTCTCTCCCAGAATCCCACAACTAGAGCTGTAGTCCCAAAAATAAAATAAAATAAAATAAAATAGTTACATTTCTATGCTTAGCCACTGGACATTCTGACCCAGATGTTGTCTCTTCTTATGGGCAGCAAGACTCCATGGTTTTATCCCTTCTAACCTAGTTGCATGAGATCTTTTTCAACTGGAAAAGTTGGGCCTTAACCTAGGGTCTCCTTCTTGAAAAATATATAACTTGTTTTTGAGCTGTGAGCCCCTCTGTTAATTCATGTGGAGGATTTGAACACAGCACTTAAATTAAAGACTTAATTTTTTTGCCCAAAGATTTATTATTAGCAAGACTTGGCACTTGATTTGGAGCTGCTTTTGTTTTCAGCTGGAGGCTGCAAGTGGATTGGCAGGGCACACACTCTTCCTACTTTGTGATGCTGAAATGTTGTGTCCCCATTAGAGGCAGGACACCCAGCATATATTTACTCTGCAAATGTCTAATGAGTTTATTCCAGTTCAGTAGTCCCAATATCCCTGAAAGAATCTGAGGAATCATACTTTGATGTTGGCAGGGGGTGAGCACCATTCTTTATCAAGGATTGTCCACCCTCCCAGCCTCTACTCAGAAGAACTACTGTCCCCAGGGCAAAGGGATTAGCTTTTTCAGTGTGTAGTGTAACTGTGTCCCATTTTAGATGGGCTTTGGGAGGTTTCTCCTCTCCAGTTCTGCCAGCAAACACGATCTCTGTCATCCCAATTTTGGGCTTTCCTTTTTCCTGGCTGGATGGGTGACCTTCAGTCCTAATTTTCATCTCAGCACTTAGAGATGCTCTGCTGCTCCCACACACATTCCCTTGGTATCCCTTGGGCATGGTGAACAATGGCCCATTGAAGCAGGGCACAAGGACAGACCAGCCATAGCCTAATGCAGAGATAATAGAGACCAAATTCAGTTCTGAGCCCCAGGAGGAAAAATGGGTGATTGGGACCAGTGGGATGTAGCCTGGAACCAACCTGGACTCTTCCTTTCGCCCAGGTTCTTGGCAGCATTTGGAAGGAAAACTCCTTAAAAGCCGGAAACAACAGCAGTGTCTTGTAAATCCCACAGCTTGACAAAATATCACTTTGCGACTAAAACTCCCAGAACATCCCCTAGCCAGCATGGCCACTTCAGGGTCCTTTGAGGTGTATTATTATTATTATTATTATTATTATTATTATTATTATTATTATTATTATTCCTCTGTGAATCCATTAATATAATGCTGGGAGATGAGGACGGGGAAGGGGACATGAGGTGACTGATGCTTTCCATGTTAACAGGGCTGTGAGTCCATTACAGGTTTTGGCTAGCTTTAAAGGAGCATCCACCCTCCTGAACATGTTTATGAATAGGATTCAGCATCTTGGAAAGCTACCATAAAGCCTGGAATAAAACTTGGGGTGGATTCACTGCCCCAATGACATGGGAGCCATTAGACGCCACTAAGAGGATATATAGTTTATTTGGTACCATTTAACTCTCTGTCTGCATTCAGCTTCAGACATTTTAGTCTGTTGCAGCAAAAAAAAAAAAAAAGTTGTTATAGTGTGCCTTAAACTCATTTCCAATTTATGGCAATCCTAAAGCAAACCTATCATGGCTTTTTTTTTTCTGAGACTGAGAGTGTGTGACACATCCAAGGTCACCCCCTGGGTTTCCATGACCGAGCTGAGGAACTAACCCTGGATCAAATTGAGGGCCGTAATCCAATGCTCCAGCCTCTACTCTACACTGGCTTTCATGCAGCAAAAATAAGGAATAGGGTGTGATAAGCTTTCATAGCTGAGAACCTTTATTCTCATTAACCTTTTAGAGTTTTGCTGTTCTTTGAGAAGGCGTGGTAGAAACCCTAGGTGAGCTAGTAGAACTTCTGTATTTCAGCTTTCTAAAAGCTTTTGACCAAATACCTCATCAAAGTCCCATGAGCAAATCTGGCAGTTAAGGGATGAGGAGCCCCTCATATGGTTGAGTAACTGATTTAAGAACAGGAAGCAATGGGGAATGTAAATAAGGGAACCTTTCCCCTATATAGGGAAGGACTTCTAAAAGATATCTCAAAATTGCAGGGATGAGCATTAAAATGGCAGAGATTCATTATTAGCAAACATCATGCATCTTGGGGTAAATAAATAAACAAATAATTCAAATTTCATATTTGCATCGTATGGGATCGAAGCTGAGAGTGACTGCCCAAGAAAAAGATCTGAGGACTTGTAGTGACGGATAGCTTGTGAAAATGCTGCCTCAATGTGTGGCTACTGTTTTTTAAAAAGGCAAATCCCATTTGGAGCATCGTTAAGAAAGAAATGAAAAATAAGACTGCAAGTATGATATTGCCTTTATATAAATCTATGGTGCAACCATGCTTGAAGTACTGTTTAACTTTCTGGGCATGGTCCTCAAAAGGTATTACAGAGCTGGGAAAGATGCAGAAAAAGGTCAACTGAAATAATAATGGAACTGGAACAAGCCGAATGGGGGAGTTTCAGAAATTTGTTACCATAAAATACAATATGGCTGCCAGCCTGAACAGCTTTAGAAGAGGATCAGACAAATTCCTGGAAGACTGGTCTATGAATAGCTACTAATGATGACTATACAGTCAGCCCACCATATCTACAGATTCTGTGTCCTTGGATTCAACCAACCACAGCTTGAAAATATTTTTAATAAATAAATAAATAAAGTAAGTTCCAAAAAGCAAATTTTGATTTTGCCATTTTATATGAGGGACACCGTTTTACTATACCATTGTGCATAATGGGACTTGAGCATCCACAAATTTTGGTATCCACAGGGAGTCCTGGAACCAAATGCAAGCGGGTACTGAGAGCTCTCTGTGTATCATACCTCTGCCTCTAAATACCAGTTGCTGGGCAACAGAATTGGAAGAAAGGTTTTGCTTGTCGCCTTCTCAGAAGCTATCCACTTTAGGAATATAATGTTGAACAATTTAGGCCTCTGATCTCATCCACCATGACTCTTCTTATGACCTTAATAAAACACAAGGAAACAGGAAAAAATACATAAAAACCTCAAGGCACATAGAGCAAACAAAATCAACAAAACCATGAGTTAAACTCTAGAGAAGATACTGAAGTGTAAAGATATACAGCCCTCCCTCCACATTTGCAGGTCTGACGTTCATGAATTTGATTATTTGCGACCTTGTGTGCTTCCCCCAATTCTTCTCCTCCCCTTCCCATGCATTTTGCCCCAGTGTGGAGAATTCATGCTGAGTCAAAACGGAAGGGAATGGGGTGGGGTGAGGGGGCTCCAAAGAGCTTCTTTTCTTCTTGTGGAGTTTTCCCTCCCCTTCCCATGTATTTTGCCTCAGCGCAGAGAACTCATGCTGAGCCAACAGAAGGGAATGGGGTGTGGGAGGGAGGCTCCAAGGAGCCTTCCTTTCCTCCTGCAGTGTTTTCCCTTTCCCATCCATTTTCTCTGCAGTGGGGCAAAATGTACAGGAAGGGGGAGGGGGGAACTCCAAAGAAGGAAAGGAAGACTCTTGGAAGCCTTCCCCCAGCCATTCCCTTTTGTTTTGCATGAGAATGGGAAGTGGGGGAGCCCCAGCAGAGAACGCGAGGAGGAGCAGGTGGGATTTTTCCCACTTTTGCAAGGGTTTTATGCTTCAAATCCTCATGAATGTGGAGGGAGAACTGTATAATTAAATACTAAAGTTAAGATTGTCCATGCCATCGTATTTCCAATTTTTGTGTATGGTTGTGAAAGCAGGGCAGTGAAGAAGGCTGATAGGAAGAAAATGAGCTCCTTCAAATGTGGTGCTGGGGAAGAGTTCTATGGATACCCTGGGCTGCTAAAAAGAGACATGAATGGGTTCTACAGCAAATCCAGCCTGAACTCTTCCTAGAAACCAAGATTACTAAACTGAGGCAGTAGTACTTTGGACAAGACAAGACCTGACTCACCAGAAAAGACAGTAACGCTTGGTAAAGTAGAAGCAGTTGGAAAAGCAGAAGTACACATTTCAGATGGATGGACTCAAATCAAGGAAGGCACATGGCTGAATCTCCAAGACTTCATGATAGGCTTGGAGATCTGTCATCCATAGGGCTGTCAAAAGTCGAGTTCGACTTTACGCCAGTAAACAACAACAAAGCAGAAGTAAAGTAACTTATCTTGGGATCTGCCATTTGTGAAGCCACAGGCCCCTTTCTTAAAAGAACTTTGAATTTCTGAAGAAATCTTTGTATTGCTACATCTGGAAAAATGTTTGCATGCTGTATTGGTAAAACTTGTCAGTTACAGTGCAAATGAAAAAAGTTGGTTGGCAGTACAGTTTCTTTAGAAGAAGATGCAAAGGAAAGACACAGTTGAGTTTCCAGAACATTCCCATTCTAGATGACATCTCCCAGTGATTTCTTATAGATGTTTAATAGTATAAGGGACAAAGTGGGACTATGAATGACACCAGAAGCCAACACCAAGGTATCAGTTCCCCAGCACTTTTGAAACTGGACCTCTAAGAAGTCCCTCCAAGCGTCATGCCACTCAAGTGGTGCAGAAGCAAGCCATGCTCAATAGTGTCAAAGGTTCTCGTCCAGTGTCCAGGGTAGGTTGTACAACAAGGAAACCAAAGCAGTCTCCCTTCAGTGATGAAGCCAACTTGAAATGGATCTCCATAATCTGCCACATCCAGGAGCACTTGGAACTGTGACACTGAATCAGTTTGCCAGGTTTTGTCCAAAACAATATTGGAAGCCACCATGGAGCCAATAAGAGTACTGTTAGTTTTCTTAAGGAGGTCTAGGGAACATATTAGGGATGATTTGTGCAAAGATGCAACTGCTCAAGGTTGATGGGCATTGGCTTGATGGCTTGCTTAAGAGCACCCAATTTCATGGGAAAGTTGAGGTGTGAATCACACTCCAGCTCATCTTCATGCTGTGCAGACTAACATTTACACAGAAATAAGTAGCACTGCATTCAGTAGTAGCAGGGATGGTGAACCTTTGCCTTCTGTTTGGGACTTCAAATCCCACATAGCCATATCATAGGATTGAGGGAGCTACAATCTGGAGGACCAAAAGTCATAGAACCATTAAACTAGAAGAGGCCAGAAGGGCCATCAAATCCAATCCCCTGCCATGCAAGAATATACCATCAAAGCATTCCCAAACAGCTTCTGTTTAGAAACCTTCAAAGAAGGAGATTCCACCACACTCTGAGGCAACATGTTCCACAGTCAAACTGCTTTTACTGTCAGGAAATTCTACCTAATGTTTAGATGAAATCTCTTTTTCTGAAGTTTGAAGCCGTTGTTCCATGTCCTAGTCCGTGGAGCAGCAGAAAACAGGATCGCTCCATCCTTCACATGACATCCCTTCAAATATTTAAACCTAGATATCATGTCACCTCTTAACCTTCTCTTCTCCAGGCTAAACATAACCAGTTCCCTAAGTTGGTCCTCATAGGATTTGGTCTCCAGGCCTTTACCATTTTGGTCGCCCTCCTCTGGAAACATTTCAGTTTGTCAATATCCTTCCTGAACTGTGATGCCCAGAACTGAACACAGTATCAGGTGGTGTCTAATGAAAGCAAGATAGAGTGGTACTATCTCTTCCTTTGTCTTAGACATTATATTCCTATTGATGCAGCCCAGAATCATATTGGCTTTTTCACTGCTGCATCACACTGCTGAATCATGTTCAGCTTGTGACCTCCTAAGACTCCTAGATCCTTTTCACATGTGTTGTGATCAAACAAGGTATCACCCATCTTATTTTTATGCATATTGCTGTTATTGTTGTTTTTTTCTGCTCAAGTGTAGTGCCTTACACTTCTCCCTATTGTAATTCATTTTGTTAGTTTTGACCTAGCTCTCTAATCTGTCATGGTCATTTTGAATTCTGATCCTATTTTCTAGTGTGTTAGCTACCCCTCCCAATTCGGTGACACCTGCAGATTTGATAAGAGTGCCCTCTATTCCATTATCCAATCATTGCTGAAGATGCTGAATAGCACTGAGACCAGGACACAACCCTGTGGCACCCCACAAGTCACTTCTTTCCCGGATGAAGAGGAGCCATTGGTGAACACCCTTTGGGTTTGGTCAGTTGACCAGTTAGACATCCATCTAACAGTAGCATTGTATAGCCCACATTTTACTAGCCTGTTTACAAAAGTAACATGGAGGTTCTTATCAAAGAACTCACTGAAGTAAAAATACAATATCCCCACAGCATTCCCTTCCCAAGCTAGTAACTGTGTGTGTGTGTGTAAAGAAGTAAGATTAGTTTGGCATGACTTGTTTTTGAGAAAGCCATGTTGACCTTTGATGATCACAGCATTCCTTTCTAAGTGCTTATTGATGGTCTGTTTAATGATCTGCACCAGAATCTTTCCTGGTATTGATGTCAGGCTGACTGGGTGGTAATTGTTTGGGTCCTCTTTTCCCTCTTTTTTGAAGATGGGGACAATATTTTCTGGGACTACTCCCATTCTCCAGGAATTCTCAAAGATTATTGTAAGGGGTTCAGAGATTACTTCTGCCTGTTCTTTTAATAAACTTCGATGAAGTTCATCTGACCCTGGAGACTTGAATTCATTTAGAGTAGCCAAGTATTCCTGTAGTACCTCTTCACTCGTACTGTACTGCATTTCTTTTACCGTATCATCTGCTCCATTTTCCCCAGGGCAAGCATTCTTTTCCTTTCAGAAGAAGGCTGAGGCAAAGGTGATGTTCAGTAGTTCTGCCTTTTCTCTGTCCCCTGCTAGCATTTCACCATCTTCTTTGTGCAGAGGCCCTACCATTTCCTTGTTCTTCCTTTTGCTATGGACATAACCAAAAAAGCCAATTTTTTATTGTTTCTAACCTCTCTAGCAAGTCTGAGATTGCTTTAGGTTTTCTGATTTCCTTCCTACACTTGCTGGCTATTTGTTTGAATTCCTCTTTGGTGATTTCCCCCTTTTTCCATTTCTTGTATACGGCCTTTTTAAATCTATGCTCTGTTGGAAGTTCTTCAGATAGCTATCCAGATTCTTTAGACACCTCCCATTTTTTGTCTTCATTGGAATTGTTAGAAAATGTGCTTTTAATATCTCACTTTTAAGAAACTCCCATCCATCATGATCTCCCTTCTGTAAGTATTCTTGACTACAGGTTCACACCCAATATTTCCCTACGTTTACTGAAATCAGCTTTCTTAAAGTCTAGAATGTTTGTCTGACTAATGCTTGGCTTTCCTTTTTCACTGTATAATAAATTGCAGGAGAACATGGTCACTTCCTTTGTCCCTGTTTACACTCTCGTGTGAAACATCATTAGATCCTCATTATTTTTTAAACTGCATGTAAGGAAGCATTCCGACTTAAGGAGATGGCAGAGAAATCTGCCCACTATGTCCTGGGGCTCAGCAGCAGGCCTTAGGCAGTGGGAAGCACCCCATTCCCAGGGCATAATCAGGTGCTGCCACCACTCCTGACTGATTCTGTGCCAGGTTGCATTCCCAGGGAAGAACAAGGCTCCCAGCCATGATCCCTCTCCCATGATAAAACATAATAACAAGCATTTAAGGGAGCTTTGAAGAAGCATTAATCAAGTTACCAGAAGCCTTCATGACGCTTTCCAAAGGAGAGGTTTATTCTTGTCTGTGTATAGAGGCCCAGTGTTCATTATGTAGGAGGGGGTTACACGGGTGGAAAATGTGAACCACTCTCTCACTGTAGGGAGTGTAGTGCTAGAACGGAATAGGAGCATCCGGGCTCTTATTTGTGTCTCCGGCATGTAAATGAGGCCACTCCTCACAGAAACTGATAAGCCCTAATTTTAAAAAGGATTCTTATTTTTCATTGTACCAAGTCATAAGGTTTGCTCTTGAAAGTGGGGGCACACAAGGAGTCATGGCTAGAATAGCTTGAAATAGGATAAACACGCTCTGACAAACACTTCCACCAGCACAAAGGACTGGCCGGCCTTTAAATAATGAGTCTGACTCAAGAAGTGCTGGCTAAGTGACAGCATTGCCCATGATGCTCTTCCTGCTCTGGCTACTGTTGGGATTCCACTGACACAGAATTTCATAGAGAGCATCACTGGAACAGTGAAATTCTCCTTAACATTGCCTCTTCAGCCTTTTGCATAGCAAAGGGTAAGGCTGTCAGTAGGTAGGCACCAGTGGGAACAATTCTGGCCTTGAGCAAAGAAGTGCCAAATGAAATGGCTGCAGCATTTGCTATAAAGTCTTTGGATCCGGAGGTAGTATACATTAGGAGTGGGACTTGGAGCAATTTGGAGGTAATATAGACAGTGGTGGCTGTAGTGTTACCCTGATTTCTGGGGTCCCTTGAGGGATACCTCAATGTGCTCCAAGTGATGGGGAATGGAAACTAGCCAGAGCACCAGCAATAGTAATGCAAGAGGCAGGGTAATCTACCGGGGTCTTTTTACCCAGTTTTACCCAGGGTCAGGCCAAGTCAAAAACCAAACAAAAATGTCCAATAAATGATTTTATTCAATGAAAATCTCACGCAGCAACACACTCACTCACACACTCACTCAAGACCTATTAAGAAGCAAAAGAGAGGAAACTGGATAGGGGAATATTGAAAGGGTTGTAGCTGGGGTAATACTGCACATTTTCCTGAAGTCCTTGGTTCAAGAAAAACAGTGGAGAAGTGGAGCTCAGCACAGAGAAGGCTGAGGGGATTATTCAATGGACAGAGAAACAGTCTGCTGGGAAGATCCAAAGAACCACTCAAAAACTGGGACTATTTGTAGGAGGAAAAGTACCTGGTGGGCTAATCCTTTCCTGGGGAGAACAATGAGTGTTGCAATGAGAAAGAAGCTCCACAATGGTAACTTCCTTTGCATGATGAGATTACAAGGTGTTGCCAAAGTCTCAGGGTCTTCGGTTGCATTTGGCTGTGGTGTGACTTCATGTAAATGGTCCACGCCTGATGGAATATTTGCTCAACTTGGGGCAGACACACTAATCCCCTCAAGTCGGTGTCTCGGGGCTGAGGACCCTTTGTTTATTGTGGGTTTGCACAGCTTGAGGTCTCCTGGGGCTACATGACTGGAGATTTTATTGGCCTGACCTGGTTTTCAGTTGTTTGACCATTGCTGCCTACGTGCCCATCCGGGTGACCTCTCGGGCACATTTTCATATTCCATATTTTAATATCAAAATTGTAGACCCTGGGATAGGGTTTTTCCAGTGGAGTAACAGTAGCTACTACTGTTCACAGTGTTGCACCATTAAAATGTTTTAATTTTTTTTTAAGAGATGTGATTGCCAGATATGATGCACTTCACCCATTTCCACCACCATGTCAAGCACTGATGTCAGTCCAAAAGGCAAGGTTTTCTAGAGCCAGCCTTGTGTAGGTGGATCTGAAAAAGAAGCCAACCAATGATGGCTCAAAGCCTGGGCCTCTCGTGGTCTTTGAGCATAGTATTGCAGACTGGCCTGTACCTTCCTTCTTTGTGGATCTGCTTGCCTGAGGGAGGGTTCTGATTCTCATCATGTCTAGTCCTAACATTAGATGGGTTAGAGCAGGCCAAGAAAGAGTGTTTGCTTGGACCTCTTCCTGCTTTTTCCAAGACTGTGCTCAGAAATTTCTGTGCCAAGGCTGTGCTACATTTGGTCCTTCTAATCCTGTCTTAGGCCCTTTCCACACAGCATTTTCCATGCAAAAGGGTGCCTGGAGCATCGCACGATTGTGAGTAGCGATCTGCATGATGCACTCACAATCACATGATGCTCCAGGGGCCAGCAGGCACCAATCGCACACCTTTTCATTTTCGGCTGGAAGCCGAAAATGGTGTGCAATTGTGCATTGCTCCCGGGCCCTGCATGCACTTACCTGTCGGGCAGAGCCTCTGGAGCCATGCCGGTCGCACTTCCTGCCCCAGCATAGCCTGGGAAACTCCCGGGCTGCACTGCAGAAGGAAGAGGCAGGGCTCTCGTGCAAGCAGGCAGCTCGTGTGGAGCTGAAGCAGCAGAGACGCAAGAGCCTTTTGCTGGAGGTTGCTTGCATGATCCCCGCACCCCCGCGCCGGAAGAAGGTAAGGTGCGGAAAGGGCCTTAGTTTAGTCCAACTGAGGCTATCTGAAATACTGTGGCCATTTCCACACTAGCCTGTTATAGTGCTATTTTCCCACTTCCAACATCCTGGGGAATCCTCAAACTGCAAACCCCAGGATTCCATAGGATGTTGAAAGTAGGAAAATAGTACTATAACATGCTAGTGCGGAAATGGCCTGTATCTCTTTCTACAGGCCTTCCCTAAATTTTAAGATCTTCTAAGATCTTCAGAGGAGGGCTTTCTCTTGGTCCCACCACCTTTACAAGTACAGTTAGTGTGGATCTGGGAGAGAGTCTTCTGCTGGCTATGGAACTCTACCAAAGGAGGCTTGGTTGGCCGCCTTCCTGCTCTTCTTTCATTGGCAGACCAAGACTTTTCTATCAAAACAGGCCTTTAGTTTTTAAATGGTTGGGGTAATGCAACGAATAGCTTTTAATGTGCTTTTCATTGTTTTAAAACTTTTTTTTAAAAGTGATTTGTATTTAATGCTTTTTTTAATTTTGTATTTCAGAATGTTTTTAACTGTATTGTTTTAATGTAGGGTGTGAGCCACTTTGGATCTCTTATGAGAGAAAGGCAGGATATAAATTAAATTAATAATCCACTTTTCTATTCTTACTTTTCTAGAGTTTTCGTGGCTTGCAATTGTGTTTTGTATAGACAAAGGAAGGGTGCATTGTATAGATTTTTTAATTGGTCAAATAGCTCAGGTTTATCTAATTTGGGTTTAGTATTCCTGAGTAGGCATTTGTTCAAGAATATAAGAAGTGTCTTGTTGAGTGGAATCAAGACTCTCTTTTTCTAGTATATCACTTGCAAGCATCTCAGCAACTGGCAGTTTCCAGGACATCCAGTGGTGTCCAGCAGTCTTGTCTTCTGTTCATCCCAGTTCTAGAGAACTCATTTGCTCCAGGAATCAGAGCTTCTGGAAGGCAAAAGGGGAAAGACAGTTATGGGTGTGGGCAGTCTGGTTGTTCTGTGAGTAATGTGGGAACACCACCGACCCACCTGTGAGGTTCTCAGTTGCTCAGGGAAGGCACAGCTAATCAATGGATCAATTTAAGTTCATTATGTGGCTATTTCATTACAAGAAAATGATTTAATTGATGAGCTGCACAAGATGCCTTTTTTAAATGAAGCTTGAGAAACCAGAGGGCAGCACTATGTTGCTTAGCCAGCCCACAGAGCAGCATTGTAGCCCTGCTCTCCCTTGGCATGTTCATTCGAGCCCCACAATGTTCCTACCACACACCAGGAAATTCTAAGGTACCATCACAGATCACCAACCAGTAGGTTCCAGAGGAAGGGCCACTAAGTCCCTTTGTAAGAGCAGAATCAAAGCTGAGAACAAAGGGCATAGGCTGATAGTCCACAGATCCCCATCTTCAGCTCTGTTAATATCCTCCTGGGTGCCAACCTATCCAGGTTGGCTGGTACGCAGAGCTCAGATTTGCTCCAGCCAATATCATCCCCCTTAGACTTGCTTTTGTCAAGAGTCTCCTTCCCTCTGTGTGGGTGCTGCAAGAGGAGGGAGGGAGGGAAGGAGGGAGGGAGGGAAGAGAGGTGGGTCCAGGGCCAATGCCAAGGCAGGGGTGCGGTTGGCCCAAAGTGCTGGTCTGAACTTGCAATCTAGGCTTTCATAAGAAGAAGAAGAAGAAAGAGGGAAACTGCCCTAGGGACTGGTACGAGCAGAACCAGTTCAGCAACAGGCCATTTACCGCTATGCTGGATGCAAGGTCGATGATTTTGCATGTGGGATTATGCCAAATGCGTGTTGGTAGCAGCAGCCTCATGGCAAACCCAGCTTTGCTGAGAGTACAATAGAACTTATTCTACTGGGAAGATAATTTCAAATTGGCTAAACAATTCAGTCTATATAACTTATAAGCAAATTAGATGTAGGGTAAGAGAAACCTCCACACTTACTTTTATTTTAACATGAGCTTTCAAGGATACAAACTCACTTCTTCAGGTTCAATACAGTGATATTAAAGCCTCAGGTTGTAAAGCAGATTTACACACATTTACACAGTTGTACGAGTAGGAATGAATATATGCAGAATCCAAAAGGATGCAAATCATGACCCTCACCCTAAATTGGCTGCAAAAGGTGATAAAGTTCTTTCAAATCTTTGTACTGGTCATTTAGTACAGATTTATAGCTTTAACATATCAACACTGGCCTGGAGGTGTTCCCTCGACTGTGAGAACTAAACATTATTTCTAACCCTTTGCTTTCTCTTCTTTAAAGAGTTACCAATCCACAAAAAGACCTTCCCCGAGAATCACTAATTTTATTCAAATGCTCAGTGCTCACGGTGGGAGAAGATAACAATAATGTACCCCACAAACGCTAATTTGGCTGAGGAATTTTTGGTAAGGGGTTTGTCCAAATATTGTATTTTATTGTATTTTTTATTATTGTGATATTATTTGTTACTATTTTTGCTAGGTACCTGAGCATCTTTGCTTAGAAAAGCAAGATAAAGCTATAATAATAAACTAATAAATAAAAGATGGAGCCCCAAGGAAACATGGCTCCCTAGAGCTATGAAGGTAAGCCACTTCAGCTGAATCCTGAAGTGGGCCCACCAGCCAGCATATAGCTCTCATTTTTAGCATTCTCTTTCCATCACCTGCAGTCAACATAACACTGGTCCAGCAAGTGAAGGGAACTGGAAGTTCAGCAATAGTCTCTCCATGAAACTAGGTAAGAAGAAACACACAAATGAGCACCTTTACCCCTACAGTTCTGCACATACGCTGATATCTGCCTCAGGGGTCCTTCTTAAGATTGGTGCAGTTGGCAACCACAAGAGAAAGGATGGATCTACTCAGTGTTTGTTCTTGATATTTTGAACTCCTTGATATAGACATACCCATTGTTCCTTCTACACTGTTGTGTAGGTTCTGTCTGAAACAGACTTTCAAGACCTTCCTTTCCATGGCCATCTTTGAAACCATAGCTTGTGTTTCCAGGACAGCTTCACAGACAGCCCTTTCACTGTACCCAGTTACAACACTATGATTCCACTTAACTCCCATGGCTGCATCCTATAGAACCCTGGGGTTCCTAGTCTGGAGAGGCACTAGAGTTTTCCAAAATGAAGTTGTCATAGCAGTCAAAGTAGAATCACAGTGCTATAACTGAATAGTGCAAAAGAGCTCAAGGTAATTTGAATGTTTCTTCCAAGCTGATTATGGCCCTTTCCACACGTGAAGGGGGAAACGGGGGGAAACGTGCTGAAACGGAGCTTACCAGCAGCCAGGTAAGTCTGTCCCCATGCGGAGCAGCACGAGCTCGCTGTTCTGCAGTCCCCAGCGTCCAAAATGGCGGTTTCCGGTTGGTGGAGACTCTCCACCAACTGGAGAAGCTTGCCAGCCGGAAGCCCACCCCCAGCAGATCTGCAGGCACGCACTGGTGCGCGCCTGCAAATCTGCACCGGAGCGCGGAAACGGAGTGGCACGGAGTGGCACGCTCCATGCTTTTGAAAAACCTGTAAAAACAGGTTTTTAAAAAGCACGCTGCACAACCACTTTGGGTCACTCCAGAGCAGACTGAGGTGCGGAACTGCGACAAGCAGTCCGACCCAGTCTGCTCCCATGGTGCAGACGACCTCCATCAGAGGTCGCACCACACTGTACTACTTACCCCATGCGGAAAGGGCCTATGTTTCATTTAAGCTCAAGGCACCCTCAGCTAGGGCTTCTATTTTGTGCAGTTGTCCTGCCTCATATATGGAATTTTATTGGAGGGGGTTCACACAACTTTGTCGTCCACATATAACCCTCCCTTGTTTCCCTATCATTTCTTCCTTTTTTACTTGCCATAAATGAATGAATATAATTTTAAGGAGTAAAAGGTGGTACAGCTGCACAAGTAATGCCTTTTCATTGGCAGAATCCATCCAGAAGCAGCAATTCTCTTTTCTTTCTCTGCTTCTTGCTTATTTTGCTTTGCTGTGCAAAAATGCAGCACAAAAACCAATTTAAAATACTTGAAAGAGCTTGAGGTTAACAAGTGCCAAGCCCTGCCTACCATCTGTCAGTTGCTAAACTGTGAGAAATTCCTCTTCACATTTACTTTATCTCCAGTATCAGCCGCTGCAGGGACATTCAAAAATTGGCCCATCTCCAGTTGCGGACAGAATAGCACTAGGAACCTTCTAGGTGTGATGGTGCATAGTGGATGGTGATAACCACATGTGAGCAACCTTTAAGACTGTTTTTGAGTAACACAAACACAGGCAATGCTACTTAGCAGGCAATCAGATTTGCAGTGTTTGTTCTCTGCTTCACCTCCCCCCATGTCTTCATGAATTTGCACCTGGACCAGCCCTTTGGAATAAAACAAAAGTCTTCCACTATCTGGTTTGAGTTTGTTCCAAGTAGTCAATATGAATAGGGTTGCAAACTTAACCTTCTCCATTCTAGGGTAAATATATGCAGCTCAGCATTTGGAACAAAGTCTTTCTAGGGCCATGAGAAATAACGTTTTCACCGCCTGACTCTTGACTGTGATGCTGATGTGGGGAGTCTAAAGCTTAGACAATGCCAATATATGCCCCAGTGTCACACTTAGGCATTCACCTACCAAAGTTTTTCTAGGAAGTGATGCTACTTAGCATGTTACTTCTTACCTTGTTCATGTGCTTTTGGTTTCCTTTACTGATAAATATTGTGTTTGTCCACTTCCAGCAGGTCTACAGGTGGGGACTGGCAAAAATTATTGGGAAGTTTGGACTCTGATTTTGTGGCCAAATTACTTTGGAAACATACCTACATTGCAACTTGAGCTCTGTGCCAGGGATGCAGGCATCAGTTCTGACTGTTCTTGGCTTCAGAGGAGAGGCAGAATGGAATAGTGCAATGATTGCAGTGGTAAGACCCCTTTTAGACTACACAATTATAATATTATGATTCCACTTTAACTGCTGTGGCAACACCCTATGGAATCCTGGGATCTGCAGTTTTGAGAGGGGCATTTAGACTCTCAGACAGAGAGGATTCCACTGTCTGGATTCCACAGGATGTGTCCATGGCAGTTCAAGTAAAGTCATGGTACTGCAATAGTGTAGTGTGAAAGGAATCCAAGGGTACCCAGATGACTTAAAATTACTGGTGTGGAGGAGTGCCTTAAAATAAGTAAACACACACACACACATACTCATGCTAAACAGCTTAGCCTTTATCAAATTGTGTGGGCTGTAGCAGTGCTGCAGTGGAGGCTATATGGATCTTGGGTCAGGAAGCAGCAGGAGTCCTATTGGAGGCATCATCTCAGAATGTATGTCTTTGGCTGCCTCATAGCACCCACACAACTGCTGTTTATTTGGGGGCATTGTAGAAACACTGTTCCATGAATGGGGAAAGAAATCTGAAAGACAAACTTCCTCTCAGGCTTCCAAAACAGGGGATTTCCCCCCCTAAATTTAAGGAGTCAGATCACAAGGACTGTAATAACCAAATAATACTTTATTCAGATCTTACAGTAATATCTGCAAAGTTTGCCACTCACACTGTAAAATCTGGAAATATATCAATTTTTATAATCTTTGGTATCTCTATTGGTCAGAGCTTGCCCTACCATTAAGCAAAATGAGGTGGCTGCCTCACGCAGCAGATCCTGGGTATCATGAAAGGGCAACAAATTGTTGATCAAGTTGCTATTGCTGTATTTTTACTGATGGGGATGGGGGGAGATGCTTATGGAGTTTTCTAAGACAGAACAATTTAGGCCAAAATAAGTTGGTTGCATCAATAGGAATATGGTGTCCGGATCAAGGAAAGTAATAGTACCACTCTATTCTGCTTTGGTTAAACCTCATCTGGAATCCTGTGTCCAGTTCTGGGCATCTCATTTCAAGAAGGATATTGACAAACTGGAGTGATTTCAGAGAAGGGCAACCAAAATGGTGAAGGGCCTGGAAGTCGTGCCCTGTGAGGGGTGCTTAGGGAACTGAGTATGTTTAGTCTGCAGAAGAGAAGGTTAAGAGGGGACATGATAGCCATGTTTAAATATTTGAAGGGTTGTCATGTCGAGGAGGGAGAGGGCTTGTTTTCCGCTGCTCCAGAGACGGGACAAGGATCAATGGATTCAAGCTGCAAGAAAAAAGATTCCACTTAAACCTCGGGAAGAACTTCCTGATGGTCAAAGCTGTCCGGCAGTAGAATATGCTGTCTCAAAGTGTGGCAGTCTCCTTTTTTTGGAGGTTTTTAAACAGAGGCTGGATGGCCATCTGTTGGGCTTTGATGTGCTTTGATGTGTGTTCCTGCATGGCAGGGGGTTGGACTGGATGGCCCGTGTGGTCTCTTCCAATTCTGTGATTCTAAGATTCTATGTCTTGGGCCAGCCACTTGGATGTATGATAGATAATTATTAGATGCAATTTTTTGAAATTTAGACACACTTGCAAAAATGGTACTGTGGCTTGGATCTGTTACAAGGCCATACACCCCCACATTTTGATATGGTCTAATTGGCAACATATATTCATTGCAGATGTGTTGGCATAAAATTGAAATTATACTTATGGCTGGCAAGGCCATGTGGAAGAAAGGGACACTGGCTGGGAGTAGGTCAGAGATGACCGCAGCATGGCCAGGTCAAAAGTTCTCTGAAATTAGCCAAGAAAGCCTGATTTAATGGCTCTGAGCGAATCCTATCAACTGCCAACATCAGAAAATAATGAGGTGCCCAGCACCCCTACTGTGTACATATCCTACTGCAGATAGCCCAGAAACCCCTTCTCAACCAAGGCCCTTTTCGCATGCCTTTTTTTTTTTTGCACGAGAGCCCCCTGAGCTTTGCGTGAGTGGAAGCGTCGCTCTGTACGATGCACTCCCACTTGCACGATGCTCATGATGCTCAAGCAGGGCAAACGTGCATTTTTTTATTTTCGGCTCTAAGCCGAAAATAATGCATGCTCGCGCAATGCTCGTGGCGGCCTTGCACACTTACCTGCATGTGGTGCGTCGTCCCAGGTGAGCGGGTCGCGCTTCCTCCCCCAGTGCAGCCTATAGCTCCCAGACTGCGCTGCGGAAGGAAGGGGCGGGGCGCGAGAATGATGGTTGCGCTACCAGGAAGTGACCTGCGATACGAAGGAGCGGGGAAGCGGCAGCGTTTCGAATGAGGCTTCTAGCGCGAGCCGCCCTCCCCCATCGCGCAAACGGGTAAGATGCGAAAAGGGCCCAAGACATTGAAACCAATCAGTCCATTCCAGACCCAGTGTCCACAACAGGTTCTCTTTGTCTTGTATCTGGAACCTTCACCGCCACAGGCTATTTTCAGGGTACAAGTACCCCTGCTTTGAGGATGCCCAGTGCAGTCTCTTGAAGGTCTACCCATCACTCTGTCCGTCTGGCTCCTGAATGAGAACTGTCCTTAGGTCCCCCAAGCCGAAATACATTTCTGCTCTTCACTATTCTTCTGGACTGGTAATTATAAATCCTCCCAAACTCCTCATCCTCTTTATAATTTTTCCTCTCTTTCTCTTTCAGTCAGCTGTTGTGTGAATGTGTGTATCTTGTGTACACGCATGAGTGAATTCCCCTCAATAAAACACATTTTTAGCTTAATTCTGAATTTCTGGCTGGTTCTTTTCCTGCGTGAGCCTGTAAACACTTTGCCTCCTTGTGCCATCTCAGCTTCCATGGAGAAGCATCATGGGCTAACTTGTCTCAGCAAGGTGCTAGAATTTCCTTGAGGTAACCCAGATTTGTCACTATGTGTTAAGAAAATCTATAGCAGCAGCTTCTCTAGATGATATTTTAGTATTTTTAAAATTCAGAAATTTGAACTCTTTATTTTCCGAACAGATTTCACATCCAAAACAGGGTGTGGGAAAACTCTGTGCAGTATTCTTTGGAAGGAATGAAGATTTTCTTGTCCCTTCAAAAGTCTGTCAAGTTACTACACAGCATACATGAGGTTATTTCTGTGTTTCGTGTTTTTTTCTTTGAATTCCTCTCCCTCACCTTAAATTAATGTAGAAAGTTTTTAGGTTCCTAAATGGCACCATTTATTTAGTGGATTTCATTCTTTATATCAGCACTTTTCATTGCCAATAGATCTCGGTTAGTCTCCATCTCATGTGTCATTGGCTCATCCTGTGGTTATACCATTTAGGTCTAGTTCCTTGGGCTGTTTATGAGCAGAGCTTGAAAATTTTATTCTTTGCCAGGAGAATTATGGGATCTGTAGTCCAAAAGTTTTTCTTTGTTTGTGTAAGACAGCTATGAGAATACACTGTACCTCTGTTACCTTTATGCTTAGGTGCTGCTCCATGATCAACCATTTAGATAGTTTTGAACTCTAGCTGTCACATTTTTAAGGGCCCAGTCCCCTAGATGGTAAAGTATTTTGCTTTACTGACCTCAAAATGTGGTAAGCCAGTTCTATTGTGTTTTGCAGGCAGGGATTGGCTGCTTATGATTCCACTCCTGGACGTCTGTCATGCCCTTCAGGACTATGCATCAAAATCTCAGAGCAAAGTTTATTTTCTTGGATGAATCATCTTTGCAACATCCCATGCAGTATTGCCTGCTTCAAAGGGTCTGAACCCAAGATTATTAGATTTAAAGATAGTGTTGTCTGTCTGTGAATTTTAATGTCAGCAACTTTCCTGAAGGAAAGGACTATCAAGTTTTCAAACTCTTCCATTTGCAGTATATTCAGATGATAATGTTTCTTTTCATGCTGTAAAATATTTCAGATTTTGATTTATACTGAAAAGGGTTAGGATAATATAAAGATGAGTAATTCTCTCACACACACATTCTGTGTTCTGGCCATCAATATCACTCTTTCCTGCTGCCATATTATAGCAGACAGCAGTGCTGTCACTCCTCCTAGAAGTATGCTGCTGAAATTCAGGGGTAATGGGTGAGAAAGTGGATTTGCACCAAGCATGCAGGGCTCCATGGTGTATGTGGGGGGGGCAGGCTTTGACCTCGTGCACCATAGGAAGCCAACACACATATCATTAAATTGTTGTGGCAACTATGGTGGCAGAAAGAACCTTGTGGTGGTTCTGGATCATTGGACAGCTTGGGGAGGATCCAGTGGAGCATCCCCTATCATCAGGAAATTGCCTACCCTATGTTAAAAGCAAAGTGTTATTGTTTTTTATTCAGCCAGCTGGCAAGCCCACTGAACGACAGCTACACCCTGAATGACCTTTGTAGTTTTACTAGAAAAATCATGAAATCATTCTTGGAATTTGAAACAACCTGATGAAACAGCTGAGAACTGCTTTAGAATCAACATTGATTGATCAACATATGCTTTCCTCCCCCTCTTTTTTTTTTTCTGGATTGGAGGGGATGTTAAAATTGAGAAAATGTCTCTCCTTTCCCATACACAACGTGGCTCCAATTTGCAGCTGCTTTTTCCTGTGGGTGTATTTGGAAGACTTATCACAGATCTGAGTTGCGGGGATCCCCACTTGTCTCACCAATGCCACCAAATGTGAGGACTTTTTCTTGTCCCATTGCTATGGCATGAAATTAGAGGACCTCTGCTTGTCACTAAGCTACCACCATCACGGCTGTTACCAGAGATACTGTGTGCCTGAAGCTACCCATTCCAGTAATCCTACTGTAGCATTCCCAGTGGCATGTGTGTGTACATTACAAAAATAATTTATTAAACAGAAATTAAATATACAAGATTATTTGGTGTACAAAAACTTATGGTTACAGAATTTCATTGTTACTTATTTACACCATCCAGATCCGGACTTTAGCATGTCTCATTAACTCTTTTCCCATATCTTCATAACCCTAGCTGAACCTTAATAACTCTCATAAGTGACCCAGAACAAACTTCTTCCCTCCTCCTCATCTCTCACTCTCCTCTTCACTAACTCTTCTTTAACTAACTGGTAGTTAACTACAGTAATTCCTGTCTCTGACTGATTCATATCTGTCCCCTCCCCAATCTGTCATAATCATCAGCCTTTTAAACACTCTTTCAAACATTCAGCCAGGCATTCCCAACATTCAGTGCTCTCTGCATCTCCTAACAGAACATTTGCTGTTATTTTGTGCTTTCAAGTCACTTCTGACTTACAATGATCTCCTCTTCTGGGTTTTCCTGGAATGATTGTCTGGAGAAGCCTTATTATTACTTTCCTCTGAGGCTGAGAGAGTGTAACATGCCCAAGATCATCCAACGGGTTTCCATGGCTGAGCAGAAATTTTAACCTTGGTTTCCCAGAATCCTTAAACCACTACACCATGTTAGCTCTCAACAGGTCATTTACCTTGTTACATATACTATGTATCACCTGTATAACTGTAATTTACTTTAATTTCTCTGATAAACACAACAACACTTTAAAAAAAAGTTCAGAACACCACATGGATTACTTCCCAGCTCATTGTTTCTTTCTCAGTTAATGTGAGTTCTGACTATCAGAGCTAACTGCAACTCTTCCTGTGCTTGCTATGTAGAGAGAGAGACAGAGAGAGAGAGAGAGAGAGAGAGAGAGAGAGAGAGAGAGAGAGAGACAGGTCCGGAGTTCCCAGTTCTTCTAGAGATCCCTCCCTTCCCAACCCTCTTCCAGAATCTGGGAAAGTTACAAATCCCAGAATTGTCCATGATCATGCTTTTCGGGAGATTGATTTACAGCACCTAACACAAAATTCTCCCAGTGACCGCTGTGCTCTGAACAAAACGTGTCCCAGAGGCAAGCATTAAACACACAGCATAGTATCAAAACAGCAACAAGCGTGAGCAGCAGAGTGTAACATCAGCTCTGACCCCACTCTAGCCACTGGTTAGTAACTCTAACACAGAGAGTTGTCATCCAAAATACCTGGAGGCTTTAATCTTCAAGTTCCACTATATACACATCTGTACAATCAGGATACACAGATCCTCAGTCATAGGTTCAGCATTGCAGATACATCGGGCAGAGGTTCGCTCGGACAGAGGTTCAAGGTCAGAGGGTCAGAGATAATCAGAGAAAGATACAGTCTGAGCTCACCTCTTTTATACACACTTGCTGATAGATCATCAGCTAGGGACAATGGCTGATGCAACCCCCTTGCCATGATTTCACATTACCATGACTCAGACTTACTGTCCCCTAGGGATTACATCATGACTTGCCAAGTCATTCCCCAGGTGTATCCCACACGCTCATCAAATGTATTTTCAACTGGGGCAAATGTCACAGCATTTCTATCCAACAATGCTGGCTGTAGAGTCTAGAGCTGTGGGCCAGAAAAGTAACTTTTATAAGCTCTGTTTTACTCAGAACTGATCTCTCCTCCTAAGCCCTGTGTTCCATCTCCTGTCCTGTCTAACCTTAGCTAAATCAGAGGCAGCAAGATGCTTGTACCCAGGACCTTGGCAAAAGTACTCCTTATCCCAAGCCCCTTCTACATCACAAAACCAACCAAGGGTGGAGACAGTGACAAACAGGACTAGCCCAAGACATTTTACTGGGTGAGGGGGAGAAAAAGATTATGCTTGCTCCCATTTTCTGTACAAAAGGGAGATGGGCAGGCAGTCTTTGTTCAACACTACCGACAGCATTCTCTACTATATCTGGGGCCCTTTCGCTGTGGTTATTAACTGCCAGCAAGTTGACTTCAGCTTATGGCGATCCTATGAATGAAAAATTTCCAAGTCAAACTTATCAGGTCAGGTCTTGCAGACTCAAGACCATGGCTTCGTTAATTGAGTCTGTCTGTCTGTCTGTCTGTCTGTCTGTCTGTCTGTCTGTCTGTCTGTCTATCTATCTATCTATCTGTCTATCTATCTATCTATCTATAGTGTAGTCTTCCTCTTTTCCTATTGGCTTCTACTTTATCAAGCATTACTGTATTTTCTAGCGAGTCATGTCTTCTCATGATATGACCAAAGTACAGCAGCCTCAATTTTGTCATCTTGGCTTCTGGGGAGTGTTTAACCTTGATTTGCTCTAGAGGCTATTCATTTGGTTTTTTAGCAGCCCACATTATCCATAGAACTCTTCTCCAGCACCACATTTCAAACACATTTCAAACGTGCTGATTTTCTTCCTATCATCTTTCACAACCACACATAAAAATTGGTAATGCTAACTTTACTATTCTATGATGTATGTTTACACTTCTGGATCTTGTCTAGTTCTTATGAATCTACTTTAATTACATCCTATGAAATCCTGGGGTTTGTGTTTTGGTCCGGAGTATCAGAGTTTTAATTGCCCTTCTGGAACCATGATAGCTAGAGTGGAATATAGTGCTAAAACCATGTAGTGTGAAAGGACCCCCTGAAAGATCACAGACGTAGCTTATGGGGTGAAAGGTATGCCATGTATCACACTCTCTTTCTTTCTACTCCCTTGCTGCTGTTTCCAGTTATCTGCTGGTGAAGACAACTGTTTTGCTTTGTCTCATGGCTGGGCCAACATAAAGGACAAAGCACGGAGTGGGCAGGACAAGTATTCTACTGAGAATGCCCTGATCACTGACAGGAGTACTTTTTCTCCTTAACAAAAAATTAAGTCTGGGTTCCATGGAGCATGTGATCTAGCAACCTTCCGCTAGATTGTGAACCCTGAAGCGTTGAGTCTGATGGGGGGAAGCTCCTCTTGTCAAGCTTGTGGACTCTTTGACACCACTCCGAAGCAGCCAAGATCAGGATCTTCAGGACATCTGATCAGGAACAGAGCAGCCACAGCAGATCCCAAAACTGAGGAGGTGATCATATGTTTTGGAGATTAGACCAACATTACACCAAATGGACATTACACCAACTTTTGTCCAGACCTCTTGTATGTGTATATTGTATATTGACATTAGTTGTATTGTTACTTAAAAATAAGAAGCCTTTGATTGCTGCAGTGAAACTGTGTCCCTAATGTTTAGGAGCCTTTTCCTGCAATGGAGGATTTAAAGAGACTGTACCTTTTTTTTGTTGCTATGGGAATGATAAGCCATATGAGCTAAATAACTCAACCCTTGTTCTTCTTTCTTTTTTACTTTGGGATTTACTTTTTTAATGCTCAGGGATATAACCATTAGTTTTATAGTCTATTTTTTACTTGTGGATTTTGATCTTGGATTCTTGGAGTAGTGGTTTGTCTTTTTTTTTCTTACTAAATGAACTGCCAGTGTTATATTTGTTTTGGTTAACTGGACTGGAGGATAGCTTATGTGTTGAATTGAATAGAATTTTAATGATATGAGTAAGATCATCATGCTTGGAATTATGAAAATTAGATCTTAAGGCAATTTCTTCTTGTCTTCTCATTGGTTGGCACTGTGCCAGTTTTTACTATTCTGAGAAAGTTTACCAAAAAACAGTCTTTATCAAATGTTTGGGAAAACAAGCTGCATTGTGTGAGAACACACTGAAGAGCAGACGGATATGAAACAATAATATTGGAGAAAATGAAAGTTCTGTACTCTTTTCCTTTCTTTACATATAAAATGATTATGCTTCCAATTTTGGAAAACATCAATCAAAGTAGAAAATATATAGTTGTGGAGAATGACATTCCTGACTATTTGTGAGTTTCCTGGCAGAATTCAGGCCAGGCAACTTAAAGTCTCCATTGAAAATAAGTTTGATGCATTCATAGAGCAAGTGACAGGAGATCTTCAACATAGGTAAAGTTACAAGAATTCAACAGATACCTAAAAAAAAATCTGTTCAAGTTCAAGACAAGGAGGAAGCAACAGGAATTCTGACAGAAATAACTCAAGTTTCAGAGGTCATGAATATCCAAACTGAGACAACTACACAGTATGAACTGGAGAGAGTTGATATACCCTATGAAAGAAGGATGAAGGCCCGAAGTATTGCCTTAGTTCAGTTTTTAATTAAGAAGAGAAAAGATCAAATCTCAGAGTTTGATCAGAAGATATTATGGAAAACTTATGACAACTTGTCTGTGCTTCTAAAAGATCTCAGGAAAAGGTAAAATTGCATATTTTTGATGGACAAATTTATCAGAGAGACTGTTATCTTCCAGCTGGGACCGACTTGGTTACCTGATCTTTACTTACAAAAATGAAAGAGATTGGTTAAGCATGACTGATATGACAAACAGCTTCTTAGGAACACTCAAAAAAGATCTCATCTTTGGGAAGAAAGAAAGAAGAAAGTAAGAAAGAAAGACAAAAGATGATTTTGATGAAAAAAGATGTCTGTAAAAATCAAGAGAAGAGTCTGAGGGGAAAAATATTCAAAAAGGAACTTATTAGTATTGTCTATTGAGAAAGGAAAGAGGAGAATTTCATTATGATATTGATAAGTCTTAGAGTTTAACTTTTAAATCAATACTACTATATGAGAAGTGTAATTGGAATTAATAGTTTTACTTCATTTGTTGCTTTTAAAGATTGCTTCTAGATAATTATTATTTTAAACTAATATGGAATACAGGATAGGAATCAGTTGGACATGATTTATATAGAATAAACGAATGATTTATATACTTGTGATTTAGGTAAATAAGCAAAGAATTTTAGATTTATTAACCTTCTTGGAGTTATTCCTATCTCTTGATGGTTGGTATCTAGTTTAAACTAACATAGAATATAGAATAAGTTGACATGTGAATATAATTGTTTGAGTGATGTGAATTAAATAATTTAGCAGATATATATCTAGAATGATAAAAGTGACTAGCAACAAATACTATTTTTTGGTATAATTTTGAGAATTAATAGGTGTAACTACTTGATTAAAATATGCTGTTGGCAACAAGGGTGGGAACCAATTTTTTGTTATATGTAGTCTTTTTCTGTATTTTTTTTTAGTTAGTTGTAGCTTTGTTAGATGCTTGTAGTTGGATGCTTGTATTTTTGTTATGTATTGTCTGTTTTTTCATTTGTATGGTATTGTTGTGTTTTTCTTAGTTTGATGTGTTGTTATATAGACCCCTGGTGGCACAGTGGTTAAATGCTGGTACTGCAGCCACAACGTTGTAAGTTCAATCCTGCAGGGCTCCAGGTTGATTCAGCCTTCCATCTTTCCATGGGTCAGTAAAATGAGTACCAAGCTTGTTGGGGGCAATTAGCTAAAATCCATTGTAAATCACTTAAGGAGTGCTTTGTACTGACAAGCAGCATAGAAATGTAACTGCTATTGCTATATTATGCAGTGTTGCTGTTTGTTTTTTGTTTAATAAAGATTTCCCACACACACACACACAAAAGCCAGGTTTGCCCAAATATCTGTGGCAATGGATGTATGTGGGAGAGGCATATATCAGTTCTCTAAGAGGAATGCAGAAGGAAGGTGTCCTATATATGTATTGGAAGCTGTGGAATAAGGCAAGTTTTCTTTCCTGAGGATCCACTGTGAAATAGCAGCACTGGTTGTGTGCCGTGTCTGAGGTTCTGCTTCCATTCACTTCCAACCTGTAGGCTTGAAGCACAACTTAGATGCACATGATTCACTTAAAGCCACCAACTGTCCACCCCCTCCAATGGGAACCAGGTCCAGTTGACTGCAGCACCCTTTAAAAACTTGCCCTCCGCTCTTCAGAAGCACTGCCTTACATGTTGTCAGCCCACTCACATCACTCAGTGAGCTGTTACTGTAACCCACATCGATGTGACTCTTCAGATCTTGTTGGACGGTAACTCCCATCATTCCTCACTACATTGGAAGTTGTAGAACAACAATTAGTGGCCCGTATGATTCTCCTCCTTGTTTTCAAGGCTGAGCATATATTAAACATAAAATAAATGCATCCTTTGTACCGTTCTTGAGAATAAACCCCACTGAACTCTGAGAGACATCCTTTTCTGAGTAAACATGCACTCTAAAATGTCATAGTAACATAAAATATGGAATGGAAAATCTACTTCGTGAGAGAATAGTCTGGTCACATTTCAGAAAGGATCCAATTATAAATTACTGGGTTATAGTAATTAAACAATCTTGCTTTGAGGTCTAAAGGCTTCCTGTTTCCAATGATATTTTGACTTGTTCCCAAATCCCTTCAGTTTTTCCTTTTGGCATCATACCTATGTTGAAAAGTTCAAGGATATTTCTCTTTGCTAGTTTGGTGAAAATCCACTGTGTATTCTTAAAAGTATGAAGTTTAAGTTTCACCTTTGCAATGCTGGAGGAGCAAGTCACACCAACTTCCAGGCGGAACCTTTCTCAAACACATAACATTTCCACTGCAAGACAAACAAGGCTGATAGCAGTAGAAGTCAGTAGGTGAGTAAGGAAGGTGTGAGGGTGTGAATGAAAGAGTTGTTGCTGTCTCTGCATGTTTCAGAGACCCATTAAGGTTTGAATGGGTGTGTTCTAACTAGACACGAGAGACTATGCTGCTGACCTCTTGTGTTTGTGTAGTGAGTTGCTGTGAACCGTGACAGTATATGCACGATGTCGGTGGCAGGGCGGGGCCGGGCAGGCTAGGGTGGTCTCAGGCCGAGGCTAGCCTCGGAATTCCAGCCAGCAGCGCAGCAAACAAAAGCAGACCTTGTAGCAGGCAAACGAAGTAACAAAAGGAAGGGGTTTCCTCACCCTGGCAACGAAGAGGCAGCTGGTTGGCAGTTCCTCCGGACGGAGCTTCGGTAGGCACAGGTCCCGGGACAGACCGACGGCGCAGGAATCCCGACGGTTGTGGCCCCGTGCCGGACTTGTCCTCCTTCCGGCCTTAAATGGGCCCCTGGATCGGCGCCGACCAATCCTGCAGCCCTCACGCAGCTGCAGGTCCTCTGCCTGCCTCATAGCTGCGTGTGATCAGCCAGTTATGAGCTCTCCGCCCGACGCTCCAGTAGCCGACGGGAGCGTCGGGCGGCCTCCTTGGCCTGCCGTTGCTGTCGCCACGTGGGAGGGGGCCCGATGGCCTCCTCCCCTGCGGTAAGGCCCTCGGCGGCATCTGGGCGTTCCCCCTCGGCGACGGAAGGTCCTGCAGCCCCTTCTGTGGCGGCGAGATCTGCTGCGGTGCCCGGGCGGCCGTCCTCCGCGGCGGGCGGCTCCGCGACGTCCTCCTCCTCGGCGGTGGGACTCGTGCTGACGTCCGGGCGGCCATCTGCCGCAGCGGTAGGTTCCGCGACCTCCCCCCCGGTGGTGGGACCTGCGGGGACGGCCGGGCGACCGTCCCCGGCGGTGGGTTGTTCCACGGCCTCCTCCGCGGTGGCAGAGCCCCCGTGGCCGTTCTTGGCGTGGGAGGCCTCTGCCGCGACTCGCGAGGAGGCCGGCGTGCCCTCGGCCTCGGGCGTCATCTCCGCGGCGGCCTCCGAGGCTCCGGCAGGGCTGGCGGGGCCGGAGACCCCGACACACGAGAGTAAGAGAGAGCTGTCTGTGGGCTTACATGCAGGAGAGACAGGCCATTTCCACACTGGATTGTTATAGTGCTATTATTCCATTTTCAACATCCTGTGGAATTTTGAGGTTTGTAGTTTACTGAGGCCCTCTAAATGCCCCTTCCTAAACTGCAAACCCCAGGATTCCATAGGATGTTGAAAGTGGAATAATGGCACTAAAGCAGTCTAGTACGGAAACGGCGTCAGAGAAAAGACAGGAGGTATGCATCGTGGGGCCTACTGTGTGTATGTTGCTGCTGCTGCTCCTGCTGGGGCTCCCTTTATGTTTTGGGGAATTGAGAGAGAAGCTGTGTGTCAGAGAAGAGCAGGGGACAATCGCTTTCTGCCTGTTGGTTTGGGAATTGGGAAGAGATGGCCTAGTCCAGAAGAGTGGTGGACGTGCGCAGCAGGACTTTGGGTTACTCATGATGGCAGGCGTGCGGACTCCCTTAAGAATAAACACACTCACAGTTCACACAGCATATTCATCCCACCAATCTACGTCAATGCCTGGGATTTGAGAAGAAAAGAGATTGTTTAAAAACACTCTGCCTTGGCTGCTGTTGTGCTGCACTAGAGGCCACACTGGTCTTGAGCCAGGAAGCAATGAGTGGCCCACAGGAGGACTTCCTCAGAAGCACTGCTGCTCGTGCCTGTACAGGGTCATCTTTGGCCCTGTATGGAAAAAAGAAAAAGAGTGCTATGAGGCAAAATTTCAGACTGTCTGACTGATGGAAAAGCAATGAGCCCCACAACAGGGCACTCAACAGTCAAGTCTTACTGCATTCCCCAAAACACTGTCCCTTTGCAGAAAATGAGAGCAGGGCTTAGAAATGTTAAAAAAAACAACAACAACAACTTACAGTTACCAAAAGGTCTAGCGTGGTCATGGGGGTTGTATGAGTTATAAAAAGTTTAAAGGGGAAAGGTGGCCAGGGAATCTTAGGAGTCGTCGTTTAAAAAGTAACCTTTTCAAGCTCTTAATGAGCTCTTCCACCTCCTTGTCTGGAACTCTAGCCCCTCTCCGTACTGCTTGGGCTGGCTTCTGACTCCTGAAATGTGAAAGGTATGAAAGTCCGGTATGCCAGTGCACGGGGGCAAGGCTGTGCCTTCTGAAAAAGACCAGTTTTAGACACACAGGCATAGTCATTTCACACAGGCAGTGGACACAATAGGCCTTTCTGTATTGCACTGTTATAGCGTTATTATTCCACTTTCAACATTCTATGGAATCCTGGGGTTTGCAGAATTCTGCAAACCCCAGGATTCTATAGGATGTTGAAAGTGGAATAATAGCGCTATAACAGTGTAGTGCAGAAACGCCCAGTGAATGGCATCTCTAGAAAATCATTCGTTGGAACTAGAGTGACCTGTGATTCACCATAGCTGTTTTCCGTGGGATGAACATTACTTTCTCATTCTTTCAGTCTGGATAATGCAGATGACATCACTGCCAAACGGCTGCATTCCAGTGCTTCTGTTGTCCTTTGGTCTCCCTATAACCTAACCTAACCTTATTTGCGGCAATCAGGAGGAGGGGCTTAAGAACACAATTACAGTGTGTGTGTGTGTGCGCGCGCGCGCGCGCATCTGCCTTCAAGTTGCCTACTGACTTATGGCACCCCCATGAATTTTTCATGGGGCTTCCTTAAAGCAAGGGATACTCAGAGGTGGTTCTGCCAGTTCCTTCCTCTAAAATATACTCTACAGCAGTACCAGTTTGTAAAATAGGGATCAGTAAGAGGTGACCCCCCCCTTCACACATATACAGACCGCTTCATTCACTGTTGGTTTGGTGAACTGAACTTTCCCTATTCTATCAGAAAATTCTGCAATTAACTTGCAGACCAAATGCGATCCTAGCATGCTTTTCATTGCTTTAACAGATGTGTAATAGGGTCCCAAGACCAGTACCCATCCTCCTCCTCCTCTTTGGTGGTGGCTGCTGCAGCTTTGAAGGAGCAATAGTGCTTTGGGAGCAATGGTGATAGCAAGCGACAGGTAAGGAAGTTTCACCCCTGTGCCCCTCATGCTTAGAACTCTGTTGTAGCTGAGTAGGGAAGCTGGATAATTTCACCAGAATAACCTGCGGAAATGACATTTTCCAGAATCCTAGACACCAGCAGTTACAGCAGTGTTCTAAATTCCAAATTCCAAAGGAGAGTAAGGTGAGAAAGAAAAAGAGAGTGCCTTCATTGCCCTCAGTGCAACTACAGCCAGGTAAATTGGTGGGTGGAGAAAGAAGGACGGGGTAATTATTTGACTTAGAGTGCAATCTGAGCTAGAGAATGTCTATGGAAATGATGCCTCATTTAAAATGCTGCCACATTTTACGAGTGCATCAGTTCCCATTTTGAAACAAGCAGCTCATTACAAAGGTCAATGGCATCAATCAGTGTGGACTGGCCAAAGTACTTCTGACACTTTTGTCTCTTGTGGGTCCTCTAATTGCATTGTTCCTTTTTTGCCTCTTCTTTTAAAGTAGTAGGTAGCAGCTGGTGGCTTCCACATCAGTGGGACAGTGAAACATGCCCAGGTTTTCATTTGAACTATCAAAGGAGCTATCAAAGATGGTGATAGCTTGGATAGCTCTTTTAAAGCCTGGACTAAAATGCAGAGTGAATTCACCACTCCTATGGACAGGGAGGCCCCCAGCTGCCACTGACAGTGGCTGGGAAATATCCCTTTAATTAACTGTTTCCTTTCACTGGGAATTCCTATCTTGGTTTGTCAGTTGGGACCTTAATTAATTCATCTCCTCTTTTCACCTAAAACAATTGCTCATTAATTTTTAAAATTATTTTTAATTATCCTAACGGCATAGCTGAGAAGCAGAAGCTGCTCAAAAATAAATAAGGAAAAAAATGACTAATTAAAGGTCTGGTAGCCAGGTGACATGAGATCTTTACTTACAGAACTTCCATATGTGTGCATGTGTGCGTATGCATGTGTGTATTAGGATTTTGCATTTGGGAATTGGTCTTTGCAAAATTGTTATGGGAAACGCAATGCTACAGTGAACAACACCGTTTTAATTCTGCTTTCTTCAACATTGCAAGCTCCTGGTGTGGAAGCAAGTCAGTTCATGACTGCCATATTTGAATTTTGATTCAAGCCGATGAGGGATATGCCTAGTTCAGTAACAGAACTGTTCAGCTTCACATGCCAGGTGGCAGAGGGCCAGTCTCCTATTTCAATGCCAAAAGGTGAATCACCAATCATTTAATGGCTGTATTTGGGCCCTTAACCAATTTGAAAGTGCTGAGATCCAGTGGCTGTTAATGGCCTGCTTGTCTTTTCTCTGAACTCTTCTTGAGGGACCTAATTTTAATGAAATGTAAGGCATCCCATCTCTCTCTCAAAAAGGTCAAGGCAATTATTGGACAATGAATACAAAATACTCCATAGATTCCCAGTTTCCAAAATGCAGCTGTATGCTAAACCCCAGCTCCTCTGGGCCATTTTGAAGAGAAAGCAGAACATCCCCAGACAATGTCACCTCTCTGACTAATGTGCCCTTCCTCTCAAATTTACCAGACTTTGAGTAACCAAAGACTGCCAACTTCCTTCCCCATCTCCAGACCATTCTGTGATAGACCTCAGACCCAGGCTGTTCCTTTATGCTATTTTTGCTTTAATAACTTTCAAAGCATGATTGCTGGGAGAGTGCAAAGCTATAAGGCCTTTTCAAGACTTTGTGGTGTGCCAAAGAAAACAGCCCATTGGCCAGCAGGATGGAGTTCTTGGAACAGAACCAAGAACTATGGTTAGTCAGTGGGAAAAAGACTTTGGAGGGAGGGATCACATAGCAAAAAAGTCACATAGCAAAGCTGTCTGAGCCACACGCTTAACCCAGATGTTTCAGTCTGAAGGCAGAGGGAGACAGCAGTGCCACAGAGATGTTGGTGACTTATGATACAGCTTGAAAACCAGAAGCTAAACAATGGCTCCCACCAGAAAGCCAAGGACAAAGCAACAATTACTGTTCCAGTTAATATAACTCAGTAAGCTGAAAGAAAGAACAAGTAGGAAGCCTAGCAGAGAGGCTATTATTGCATTATACAGTAGTGTTCTTTCTTGATACCGTTATAAATTTCTTTTCTTAAGATCGTCTTCTCTTTCTTGCATGTGTTATCTCGAGGAATGGAATTGAACAATGCTATTTAAAACAGTGAATTGGCTAATATAAATGAGTATTACAAAATTTCTTCTAACTCACTTGCCTCTTGGTAGTCCTACCTGTCCATCATGGATTAGATATTCTTCTTTTAACAACTGTGTTGTTATTGCCATCATCATCACCACCGCTCCATTGTATCCAGCTGTCAAGTTGGCTTTGACTTATGGCAACCCTATGAACAAGAGACCTCAAAGAGACCAGTGGCTTCCTTGGTTGATTTTATCCATCATCTGTAATGTGGTTTTCCTTCCAGTTTGTCAAGCATTATTGCCTTCTCTAATGAGCCATATCATCTCATATGTTCAAAGCACGATAGCTTCAGTTGAGTCAATTTGGCTTCCAGGAAGAGATGAGGGTTGATTTGCTTTGTAGCAGTCCTTTGTATCCATAGGATTTTTCTCCAGCATCACCACCCTTCATCCTGTCAGATTTCTTTCACAGTCTTACATAGAAATCGGAAATACTAAGGTATGAATGATTCTGACTTTGGTATTTAAACACATGTCTTCATACTTGAGACTTTTATCTAGTTCCTTCATGGCTGCCTTTTGCAAATCTTAGCCTTCTTCTTGCTTCTTGCTTATAATTTCCATTTTGATTAATGACTGACCTAAAGTATAGAAGATCTTAACTCATCATCATCCTTGCCATCCTTAATAGCAACTCCGCAGTTATTCAATTCTGTTCCCAGATTATTATTTTTTTAAATTCCAGAATCAGAACTGGAAGGCACCAAAAGGCCTGACTTCTACTCTGGACCTTCCCACATCTGAGTGTGTCACATCACTGTGGATGTGCAGCTTCCTGCTCAAGGCCAGGGTCTCTCGAAGGTTGGAGGTACAGACTCTTCAGTGGAGAACAGGCCAAGGAAACGGGTCCATTCATCTGACATTAGATGTACATAGCATTTGGTGGACACCTCTCTTCTTTAAAGTTCCATAGGACTTTTTATTTTATGGACATACATACATACCATCCTTCTAGAATAAAACATGCATTTTGACCCATCCTAGCTTGACTACATTGCAGTTTCTGGTGGGGGCTATGGAGCTTAGCATGAAGACATCCATATTAATTATTGCAAATGTTGTGGCATCTCAAGTCCAAGGTTGCTGTGCAACTTAGAAAGGACCAAGGGCTTTACCAGGCAATGACCTCAAGCAACACACAAATGACACTTAAAATATTTGATGAAACCAATATATTTCAAGTCATTAGAGTTGGGAGGGGAATTAAAAGGCAATTCCAGCAGCCAAAGAAAGACAAACAAACATACTGAAAGGAAAAAGATCTGCCTATGTTACAATTCCTACACTCTTCTCTCCAGCTTTGTTACTGATTCAGACTTCTTTAGTCCACTGTGAAATGGCATGTGAAGTTCACAGAATCACAGAGTTAGAAGATACCACACTAGCCATCAAGTCCAATCTCCTGCCATGCAGGAAAACTTACTAAAAGCACCCCCAGCAAATGCCCAACCAGCCTTTGTTTAAAAACCTCCAAAGATGATGACTCCAAACTTCCAAAGAAGGTGACTCTACCACACTCCAAGGCAGCACTGCCCACAGCAGCACTGTCGAACAGCTCTTACCACCAGGAGGTTCTTTCTGATGATTAGGTGAAATCTCTTTTCCTGTAGTTTGAATCCATTGCTCCATGTCCTAATCTCTGGAGCAGGAGAAAAGAAGCTTGTTCTATCTTCAGCCTGACGTCTCTTCAAATATTTAAACATGGCTATCATATCACCTCCTAATCTTCTTTTCATCAGACTAAACATACCTAGGTCCCTAAGCCACTCAGCATGGTTTCCAGATTCTTCAACATTTTGGTTGCCCTTCTCTGGATATATTCCAGCTTGTCAACATCCTTCTTGAATTGTGGTGCCCAGAACTGGGCACAGTATTCCAGAATCACACTGGCTTTTTTCATTGCTGCATCACATTGCTAAGTCATCCTCAGCCTCTGGTCTATTAAGACTCTTAGATCTTTTTCATATGTACTGTGATCAAGTTAGGTGTCACCCATCATATCTGTGCAGATCTTTTTTTTTTTCTGCCCAAGTGTAGTACCTTACACTTCTCCCTGTTAAAATTCATTTTGTTAGCTTGGGCCCAGCTCGCTCATCTGTCACAGTCATTTTGAATTCTGATTTCATCCTCTGGGGTACTAGCTATCCCTCCTAATTTGGTGTCATCTTGATGGCAAGATTTCCAATGAATTTGAGAGGTAGAGAAGGAATTAAAGAAGCAGAGAATAAATAAGTTAAAAGACTGCATGAATATAATGACAAATAAAGATAAAATAAAGGAGAGATTACAGGGTACTAAGATATAGTGATTTAATTATATACTGCTAGAGCAGTGGACAAGGAATTGGAAAAGAAATAATAAAGGTTTCAGAGAGTATACTAAATTTGAATAAATGATTACACAAAGAGAAGGTATGGAGGAAAATGAAATATTGAAGGGTAACACAAGTGATATATACAAAATGTCGGCAACATTTGAAGATGAAGATGAATATCTTAGAAAAATATGGAAGGAAGAATTAGCACAAAAAATAGATATTCAGGACTGGGGAAAAATTTGGAATCAGTGTCATTTAAAAAACTTGTCCGTAAGGATAAAAGGGAACTATTATAAATTGGTTTGGAGATGGTACCTAACCTTAGTAAGATTAAATTATATAGATAAGAATTACTCAAGATTCTGTCGGAGGGGTTGTCAGGATATTGGTACATATATTCATATGTGGTGGAATTGTGAAGGTGTTCAGAAATTTTGGCAAAAGGTGTTTAAAGAAATAAAAGAGATAACAGAAATTGATTTACAAATATGTTCAGGTATAGCATTATTATCTATAAGGTTAATTGTACCCAGGCAATGAAGGATTACAAATTTATTAACTGCAGCAAGATTAATTATATCAAGAAAATAGAAAATTCATGGAGATTTTCAAATAGAGGATTGGTATAAACAAGTGTGGAAAATTGCAATTAATGATAAGTTAATATGTCAAATTAAGGTCAAAAAGGAATAATGAAGGGGAATGATTTTGAAGCAATATGGAAGATATTTGTGGAAAAGGTTTTAATAAAAGAAGAAAGTGTCATAACTCCACAAGAAGAACTGGAATTCTAGAAGATGGAGTAAGTTGAAACATAATTGGCTCTGGGGGTGGGTTTATTTTTAGGAATAGTTTGATATGTTTAATAATAAGATCATATTTAGTAATAGATTAAATGTAATTGAAAACTAGAGAGTTAAGAATGAAATTATTATAATAATAATGAGTATAATGAGAATGAGATCTAGATATAGGTAATCAAAGTACATAAGCAGTGTGATATAGAATATGTTGAATAAGTATATGATTGTAATGAAATTGGAGAGAAATAACAATGTAAGCTTGTTTTTGTTGAAATTCCTTTTTTTCCACTGTTACATGTATCACGTGGTGTTTTTCTTTTTTTTTGTTTCGTTCTTTTCTTATAATCAATAAAAAATAATAATAAAAAAATAATTTGGTGTCATCTGCAAATTTGATGAGCATGCCCTCTATTGTTACCCAAAAACATGGGTGACTTAGGGGTCCACCCGCAATGCCAGTACCTCCATGTGGCAATGAGGAATTAATTAGCTCAAATTAAGATGCCTGCAAGAAGAGAGTAACCTATCAAGATCTTCCATCAATGTTTACAGGGTCCTTGCAGGAAAGAACCAGCCAGAGATTCCAATATAAGCTAAAATGTGTTTTATTGAAGAATTCAGTCACACATGCAAAAGATCCAAGTATTCACACAAGAGCTAATCAAAGGATAAAGGGAGGAAAGTTGTTGATAGCAGAGTTCTAAGGAGTGAGCAATAATTACCGATCTGGAGAGCAACAAAGAAAGCAAAAATGTTGCTTAGACTTGCACCTAAGGACAATATTTGTTGGGAAATCAGAGTGACACAGTGGTGTTCAGCAAACAAGATACTGCATTGAATTGGTCAAAACTGAGGGTTTTTATACTGAAACTCTACCTGGAGGGCATGGGCATGACTAGCTCTCTCGTTGAGCAAACAATGGCAGTTGTAACATGGACAATGGGGTCTGGATGGAATTAATGGTCAGTGGTAGGTGACAAAGAGTTAATGGCTGTTGTAATAGCTCTGTAATTGTGGACAGGTGAGGGAACAATACAGGGAAATGTCCAGGTGTTGAATAGCCCTGGGCCCAGGACAGAACCGTGTGGCTTCCCACTAATCAATGTTTTCCAAGATGAAGAGAAGCCATTGGTGAGCACCTTTAGGTTTGGCCAGTCAGTTAATTACAAATCTACCTAACAGTAGCAATGTCTAACCCACATTTTACTACTTTGTCAAAGGGTTTACTGAAATCAAAATACACTACATTCACATCATTCCCTTCATCCACCAAGCTTGTAACTCTAAAAAAAAAAAAAAAAGAATAGTTTAGTCTGGCATGACTTTTACAGCAGTAATCACAGCATTACTTTCTAAGCGCTTACAAACTGTCTCTTCAATTATCTGCTCTAGGAATTTTCCTGGTATTGATGTCAGGCTGACTGGGCAATTATTTTTTGGGTCTTCTTTTTTCTCCTTTTTGAAGACGAGGACAGCATTGCTTTCCTCCAGTCTGCTGGGACTTCTCCTGCTCTCCAGGAACTCTCAAGGATTATTGCCAGTGGTTCTGAAATTATTTCTGCCAGTTACTCTTGGATGTAGTTCATCTGGCCCAGGTGACTTGAATTCATTTAGAGTAGTCAGGATTCCAATACTTCCTCTTTACTTGCTCTGTGCTGCATTTCCCTTATTACATCATCTTTTCAATTTTCTTCAGGTTTATTTTCTTCACTGTTTATCTGTTGGGAGAACACCAAGACAGAGAAGGCTTCAGCCTTTTCTCTGTCCTGTTACCACTTCTCTATCCTCTCCTAGCAGTGGCCCTACCATCTCCTTGCTTTTCCTTTTACTGCAGACACAATCAAAATATCCCTTTTTATTGTTTCTAACCTCTCTAGTAAGCCTGAGCTCGTTCTGTGCTTTAGCTTTCCTTACTTTTGCCCTGCACTTGATGGCTATTTGTTTGAATTCCTCCTTGATGGATCCCCACTTTTTCCATTTCTTCAACATGGCCTTTTTAAATCTTAGTTCATTTGAAAATTCTTTAGACATCCCTGCTGGTTTCTTTAGACATCTTTGATTTTCCCTCTTCAATGGAATTGTTTGAAACTGTGTCTTCAATATTTCACTTTTAAGAAATTCTCATCCATCATAAACTCCTTTCTCTTGTAATATGCTTGGTCACAGAACGGCACCTAATATTTCCCCAAGTTTACTGAAGTCAGCTTTTTTAAAGTCTAGAATATGAATCTGACTATACTTGGCTTCCCTTTTCCACTGTATAATAAAGCTCTAGAAGGATATCTGTTGAGCAGCTCACCAAAATGGATAAATTGTATGAACAGAAATATTCTTGTATTTATTGCTGTATATCAAGACCTGGGTTAATATACGTATAGTGAAATGTGATTATCACAACACACTGAAATTTTAATTGGTTTGTTTGTTGTACATTTAACAAGTAATAATTTTACTGTTGCATGTTTATATCAACTTTGAATCATCATCATAATAAAAAATAATTTTAACAGTTCTCTCTCCAGCTGTAATTGACTTCTCTTTTACTTAACAAATTCTTTTGCTCTGCCCAGCTAAAGCAAAAGCACCAAAATGAGACACACACAAACATACACGTCAATTGGGTCCACATACTGTTGGGCACACAGGAGACAGCCACAAAGAAAACAACGTTCCCACAGATCCCATGAGGTGAGATTCAGAGCTGAAGGCCTCTCTCTTGTTTCCTGAGGCCTGTACAGTTTCCAGAGTTCTGGGCTTAATTATAGCATCCCCCCTGCTTGCTGGCAGAATTTCAGCCCATTATTTTCCTGGGCTCAGTATTTGACTCCAACTGTTCTGGTATGCAAGTATGCCAGCTCTAGGAAACCACATGCAGGACAAAAAATGAACTGTCTGGCAAAATTTGATCAGGGCATTTGTGGCAGATAAAACTTTCCAGAGCAGATGGGGAAAAAAATGAGACAGTGGGGCAGATTTTGTTTGTGCATGGGGAAAAAAAGCCAGTGAGAGCAAATGGCATCAGAACACATCAGTTCAAAGTTGTAGAAAGACTTGTAGCCTGACCTCAGCACAATTCTACTGGTAACCAATAATAACAGGGATGATGGTGGTTTATTTATATCTTCCTCTTTTACTAGAATTACTTGGAGCATCAAAAATTTAATAAATTTAATAAATAAAGGTGCAGCAAACAAAAAAGTTTTTAAGACAATAGAAGTACTCTTGAAAAGTGGTTAAAACGGGCTGAACCAATTTGTACATGGAGGAAATAATTTCAGCCCCTCCCCCACCTTAGTAATTTTGCTTTAAAGTGAGTCTGGCGGAGTTGGAAGATGAAAGGGAGAGAAGAATCTGGCAGCTGAATCAGAGGCATTTCTAACGTTCAGAGACAAGAAGTGTGGGATCTCTGGGCCAGCCTGCATCAGAACTAAAAAATGGTCTATTGAGAAAAAGCTGAACATGGGGGATTCCAAACTGCACCTCCATCTGCCAACTCTATGAGGGTGAGGAAAAAAAAGTGAACAACAGTGGAAAAAAACAGAGAAACGATCATAGAATCATAGAATCATAGCATGAGAGAGAACAGTGTAAGACCCATTCAGAGAACCTTAAGAGTTGGACAGGACCACAAGAACCAGCCCAATCTTATGCGATGTAGCGATACATAAATAAGCACTCCTGCAAGATGGCCACCCAACCTCTGTTTAAAGACCCCCAAAGACAGAGAGTTTTCTCCCCCTCCAAGGCAGTCTGGTTCCCAAAGCAATAGAATAAGCTGCTTCAGTAACCAAGAGAACTGATTTTATCCAGACCGGTTTGCATCCTGCCTGAGTAGGGGTGGTTCGCACTAGGAACGCCATGGAACTTCTCCCATCTCTGACACTGTCTGGTTCAAAGGAAACACAAGGAAGGAAGAAAAGAACCAAGATTTTAGAAAACATAGTGATAAACTCAGGCTGAGTGAAAAAAGAAACTTAGCAAAGAATTGTGCTGCAATCAGATGCTAGCAGGAATGGCCTGGGGATGCCAAAGGAAAGCAGGATGAAACCCAAGCCTGACTCTATGCCAAATAAGAGACACAAAAGAAGGCGGTGTTACTCATTCTCTCACAAAACCATATGTAGCTCATGCAGTAATGAAGTTATTGAACTGGGTCAAACCCACCCACACACCTATTTAGGGTGTGTACAAGAATGTCTCTTCCCCCACCCGCCCTCCATTTGTCAGTGAGAGGCATATCTTTTGAGCGTTAACCTCTTTCACATCAAGCTCTTCATTTGTCTTTTGAGGCTGGGACAAGATTAAACTTTATTGTAAAACAGAAACTTCCCAAGTCTTGAGGTAGTGTGCCATGAGGAAGTGGAGGAGTGAAGCTCTGGCATCTTACAAACTTCTATAGCAATTTTTGATATGTTTAATAAATCCCATTATTACCCTGTGAATTGGGGGTCCCAGGAGGAGTGCCCAAACAACCAAACAACAACAAGCAAAGATGGGAAATTAGCTGGAGCACTCTCTTGGCTAACGAGAGGCAGGGTAACTTAGCGGGGATCTTTTACCCTATGTATACAGCATCGGGTCAGCGAGCAGACAAAATAGTTCAAACTAGCAATAATATTTATTAAGCAATTGTTAAGAAAAACACAAACACACTGCTAACTGGAAATAGGAAAGAGAGCTTTAGAAGAATGGGTGATACGTCACCAGTCCTGCAGTCCTGGGGAAACCCACTTGAAGAGAGAAGGAAACCCGGCGTGGTGGCCGAGGGGAGCTCGCAGCGGCAGCAAGGCGGGATAGAAGTCCAAGCGTTCTAGCGAGAGATCTGAGCGTTCCGAAAATCTCTCGGAACTGGAGATTTTTATAAGGGAAGGAATGACCGTGGGCTAGTCTGGTCTTGGGCAAAAACAATGAGTTTTGGGCTGGAGACAATGTCTCCGAAAAGTCAGAATTTACATGATTGAGTTATGGACCGAATTGACAATAGTATGGCCAGTATGTAGATGCGGCTAGCTCAGCAGTTAAGCACTTAGCTCGCCAGGGTGCCCTCTCGGGGCAGAGGTCTCTTTGTTTTAGTACACATCTGTAATGAAGGTGTTTGTTTTGGGAGGTCCCCTAAAGCAGATCTGGCAGTTTCTGGCTTGCCTTGGTATAAACAAATGTGAATAGCCATGCCTAGCTTCGTGCTCGTTCGGTGGCCTCACAAACACTTGGCTGGTGGCAGAGCAGGGCCGACTTGTGATATCAAGATGATATCTAAGGTTACCAAAGGCCAGGCCAGTTCACGGTGATAACACCATTACATTACTACAATTATTTCATTAAAACTACCCCCATCCTAGTTCATGCTCCGGGAATAATCTTGTCTACTAAGGAACTCATTCTCCAAGTGATCATCCATACGGGGCCACAAATGCACCATCCATGTGCAAGAAAAAAGATAAAAATGCACTTGGGGGCACTCTTAAGATTTGCAGAAGTATAAAATCTTTAAATGCCAGTTGGCAGGAAGAGGAACACAAAACAGACCCACGGGGATGGATTATGTTCACTGGGATGGAATTTTTTCTGTTGTTGGAAAGGGAGCCTAGGAATTGCCTGGAAAAGTAATAGCTGGCCAACAAACTGAACACCAGCACTTCACACACTGCAACATTCTGTTGCATCAGGTCCTACTTTTACATCAACATCCCGTTCCTCAGCTTTGCCCTGAAGGCAGCAGGGGTCAGTACTCTAAGCAGGGAGGGATATGATTAATCTTCTGCGGATTTGCCTCAGTTCCTCTTGTTCCCGGTTGTCTATATGAGTAGACAGTGCTATCAGCACTGTAAGAACACTGTAATGCCAAGATTCAGAGTGTTTGCAACAGAAGGAAGCTTTCTTCTTCTGTATTGTAAACTATGTGGGGTGAGGACAAAAGCTAGCAGACCTGGTGCAATGTTGGCTCCCACAGATTTTATGGCCTACTGAATCAATTTAACTTATATAAATGTTGATTTACCAGACTTCCACTAATTTAATGGGTCTACTCTCACTGGAACTAGCAATTGGATCTAGACCAGTAAATCTGTCCCAGGAGTGGGAGAAGGGAAATGGTGAGCAGTAAAGTTCCTGGTCTCAAAACCACCATGACCCAGTTATGCACATTCCAGTCTTGAACCCAGGCAACCAAAGTAATAGGAGTAACACATAGAGAATGAGTCACAGTCTAAAAAATTCCAGAACTGACATGAAAACCTCCATTGGCCTGAAAAGTAATTGAAAAGTAAACCCATAATAGGCATGGGGGGGAGAAGAAGAGAAAAAGAGGAAAGACTTGATTTCCTTGCAACATAAAGGGCTTTGTAAAATGTCAGTGCCACCCACCTAAACAAGAATCCTTTAGTTCCCTGGATCAAGGAAGAAATGTACACTTTTCTAAAAAGGAAGTGGGGTGTCTGAGGGCAGCATAGGCACATAGGATGATTGGGAGCAGCAAAGAAAGCCACAGCCAAGTTGAGAAGAACTAGATTCACTTAAAAGAGCTTTTACAGCTCTGTGCCATGGGAACACAGCAGTCTTCTAAACCCGTTCTAAACCTGTTGCTTCTCCCAAACAGGCAACACCTCAATCCCCACCTTTGATTTCCCACAGAAACAGAAATAAATATAAAGCCAGGCAGTTTCTGAAAACGTAGTTTGCATCTCTGCCTTCCTAGAAACGTTGTTAAACACAACAGAAAGTCTGTTACCCTGATTTCTGGGGTCCCTTGGGGGACACCTCAATGTGCTCCAAATAATGGGGAATGGGAATTAGCCAGAGCACAAGCTGTAGCAATGCAAGAGGCAGGGCAACTTAGCAAGATCTTTTACCCAATGTTTATGGGGTCAGGCTGAGTCACAAACCAAGCAGAAGTAAATTATAATTGTTTTCTTTATTTAAAAGACAGTCACACATACACACTCACTCACACAGACCTAAGAAGATAAAGGGAGGAAATGTGATAGGAGATTTTGAGAAGGATTTTTCAGGGGGAATACTACACCTGATCCTGTAGCCTGGGTAGCCAGAAGAAAGTCAGTTGGAGCGGAAATTCCCAGCACGTGAAGGCTGAGCGGAAGGCTCGTCAAACGGAGCAGCAGCAAGGCGGGATGACAACCATGAGCGATCCGAGCGATCCGAGGAAAACAATAGGTTTCGGATTGGAGACAAAGCCTCCAAAAGGTCAATACTTTGAATGATTGGATTTTGACGGAGTTGTCAATAGTGCAGACAGTGTGCAAACGGGGAGTGCTTGACAGTTGGCTATTCTGAAGCGCTAATCTCATCAAGCTGGAGGCAGAGAATCTTTTGTATGCTTGTTGCATACTTAATGTAGTTTCAAGTTTACTTGCCTGGAGGTCTCCTGAAGTTGCATGCCGGAAAATTACTGGCCTGCCTGAGATTTTTCGTATGTTTTTCAGCCGATCGGCCGTGTCTGTTTGCGTGCTTAGCTGGGGGCCTCACAAGCATGTGAAGGAGAGCAGTTTGGAATGGCCAATCTTTTGATATCAAATTATATTTACTAAGCCCTGGGCTCGGACTATAGACCACAGTAACAATTCTCTGTCAGGAATCAATATCTAAAGTATCCTCCCTGCCACAAGCTGCTTCCCCCACTAGTATTTTCCTTCCTCAGGTGAATAACAGAGAGAGGGGAAGACGGAGATCTTCATACTACATACTGTAGTTATAACACTATGATTCTACTTTGGCCATTTCCGCATGGGACTGTTACAGCGCTATGATTCCACTTTCAACATCCTATGGAACCCTGCGGTTTGCAGTTTAGGGAGAGGCCAGCTGGCCCTTCTCTAAACTGCAACCCCCAGGATTCCATAGGATGTTGAAAGTGGAATCATAGTGCTGTAACAGTCTCATGCGGAAATGGCCTTTAACTGCCATGCTGGAGGGCGACCAAAATGGTGAGAGGCCTGGAAGCCATGCCCTATGAGAATAGACTTAGAGAGCTGGGGATGTTTAGTCTGCAGAAGAGAAGGTCAAGAAGGGACATGATAGCCATGTTTAAATATTTGAAGGGATGCCATGTAGAAGAAGGAGAGGGCTTGTTTTCTGCTGCTCCAGAGACCAGGACAAGGAGCAATGGATTCAAGCTGCAGGAAGGGAGATTCCACCTGAGCCTCAGGAAAAACTTCTTGACAGTCAGGGCTGTCCGGCAGTGGAATCTGCTGCCTCCGAGTGTAGTGGAGTCTCCTTCGTTGGAGGTTTTTAAGCGAAGGCTGGATGGCCTCTTGTCGGGAGTGCTTTGAGGGTGTTCCTGCATGGCAGGGGGTTGGACTGGATGGCCCCTGGGGTTTCTTCCAACTCTACATTTCTATGATTCTATGATTCTATGAATCCTGGTGTAGAAAGGGCTTTATCACACGAGGCTCTTCTCCCAGTAAAACAGCATTGTTGTAAAAATGCTATTGAATCAGGATTAGTTTGGTTTCACACTTGTGGAACCATTCTGGGATAAAAACATTGGTTTGCACTAAAAGCTTATCACACTCAGCATGTGGGGCTGCCCCCTCCCCACTACCTCCTTCAAAACATCTCTGCCCCTTTTCCTGGTTTTCACAAGTGTGCACACACGTGTGTGTCCATACACACACACTACAGAGATTCCCTCCCCCCTATAAACAAAACCAATCTTAAATTTAAAAAGTCTTTTATGCTAGAGGGTGGGGCTTCCTGATAGGGAGTCCATTCTAGCTTCAGACTTAACTAATCAATGGCAGCAGCCACTGATCTGTCTGTCCCATGGATATTGGCTTTCATTTTCCATCAATTAAGTCTGAAGTCAGAAGACAACAAGAATTAATAGATTAATAAAACAAATGCTTTTTTTTAAACTGCAAACCCCCTTTCCATTTATATTCCAGGCATGTAAGTGTGTGGGTGGGTGAGAGAGACTTCAAAAAGTGACTGGAACAGACAGTGGGGTGGCAGGGCAGTGAGCAAAATTTTCCTTTTGTCAAGTTTGGAGGGAGCTGTCATTTGGCAATGGATTGCTTTCTATAGAAAAAAAATGTTTAAAAGTTTCTCAGTTACTTTGCCATCTGAAAGGAAGTCAAATTGAACTTTCCATATCTTCCTCTTATACCCTGATCGCTACGGGTGGATTGATGTCGCTCCACCCGCACCATGCCCACAAAATGCCCTGATGGCCCAAAATCGGCATAAAAACACAATTGAACTTTTTGCACAGGAAGTCAGAGAGCAACAGAACCGGGAAAGGAGGTCATTAACTGATTTTTGGTTTTAATAAAAAGAAAGGCATTCCAACCATCTCCCATGGGAGAAGAACAGAGCAATAACAGAACAAAAATGATGTTGTGTGATAAGTCCCTGCCAAAGATGATAGCATCCAGCTGTAAGTACATTTACTACCTCGTGTGACAAAGCCCTTAGTGAGGCACTAGCACTCTCCAGCTGAGAAGTCTAAAGACCTCATGAAACTGCCAGGATTCCACAGAATGCAATCTATGGCATTTAAAGTGCAACTAAAGTGATCTCTTTTGTAGCGTGAAAGGATCGTGGTGATTTATTATTCCCATTCCATCAGTGCAGGTGCTGCGAGTTTATCCTCACACATACACTTGGGCTTGCTATGTCCTCTTTTCTCCACACACACACACACACATTAGGACTAAAAGCTTCTGTAGGAGAAATGATGTCCCCCACTCTGCAGTTTTCCAAGGCCAGTCTCTGTTTAGGATTCCTGGGGAGCGAAGGGGAAAGTTCCTGTAACAGAAAACACACGACACGACAGGCAAAAGAATTTTCACCTCCGCTGTAACTGTGGCCATATCAGACACCTACTCGGTTTGCCTTCTCCCAAGCAAACTCTTCTTCTCTACTAAGGCCATTTCCGCACTAGACTGTTATAGCGCTATTATTCCACTTTCAATATCCTATGGAATCCTGGGATTTGCAGTTTAGGGAGAGGCCTTTGAGGCCTCTCCCTAAACTGCAAACCCCAGGATTCCATAGGATGTTGAAAGTGGAATAATAGCGCTACAACAGTCTAGTGGGGGAATGCCCTAAAACTCACCTTCAGCTCGAGACTCGCAAGTAGCGCAACGGGGCATGCTACTCTATCTTTCTATCTTTATCGTTGCCTCTATAGCAGATTCCATTTCCGGCCGTGATGTGAGGGCAACGAAGCCACTTCCACCCCAATTGGCGTCCTCGCAGCTGCTTCCGGGACCTAAAATGGCGGCGTTGGTGGTTGCAGCCGCGATGACGGACTGAACGGTGGCTGTGACGATTCGGCCGGGGAAGGGCCCGCAGCCGTCCTGCCCTGTTTCTGTTCAGGTCGGGATGAGGGTCCTGTATCGTCTGCAGCTCTGGGAGGGCGGGAGAGAAACGGGGGGCAGGGGCGGGGCTTCGGGTGTTGGTGACCTCGGTGGTTGCTGGGGGGGGGTTGGAGGCGTGGGGGCGTGGCGTGTTGCTATGACGAGGAAGAGGAAGCCACCCCCTCCGGCCCCCAGAGAGGGGGTCCCTCGGGTGCTGCCACGGGTGACTGGTGTCTAACAGACCGGGGTCCGACTGGTGCTTCTCGGCGCAAGCAGGATCATTGCTCGCCTCTGTTCCTGCTTGACAACTGCGGAAGCTGTTCGAGCGAACAAATTCCGCAACTGCGACGGTCTCTTTCCGGGTCGGCTGCGCGGGGGCGGGGGCATCAGTTTCCCTGGCCATTTCCGCACAACACTCTTATAGCGCGATTATTTCACTTTCCACATCCTATGGAATCCTAGGGTTTGCAGTTTAGGGAGGGGCCAGCCTCTGTAAGAGCGTGGTGCGGAAGTGGTCCCTCTCTCTGCCCCTCCAACGAACTGTCTCTAATGGCTTCCTGGGGGCAGAGGGGGAGATCCCTGAGATCAGAGGCACTTGTTAGCGTCAAGCTTTGCTTGGTTTCTTTCTTGCCTTTTTCTACGGAATCTGCACCCATCATTTGAAGCCCTCGGAAAGGGCCACACTTCTCCCTGCCCCTTGTAAACCTCGTTGGTTGACAACACAGTTGGGTGCTTTCCACCTCAAAACTTCCTCAGGCAAGGTGGCCCAGAACCTGGCAGGAGACCAATATGCCTTCCAGTTCCAGAGTGTTGTGCTTGAAACACCCTGCTGCCGCCTTCTCTCTGCAGCTCTGCTCCCTAAATAAACTCTAATTGGTACTGAATGCTCATGAGGTAAGTTATAGTCCATGAAAGCTTAATGCTAGAAATGCCTTTCTCTAGTTAGTCTCAAAGTTGCTACAGTGCAATTCTTTATGTGTTTTTACGCTAAAACAGACTAACACAGCTACCTGTTTGAATGGTGGTAAATGTTGTATGGTGAAACTTGCGAAGGTTGAGCGGGGAAGATGTAGTGGTCCCTTCTTCCATAAATGCACATTCTCTGAAGTTGCAGGAGAGTAATCAGAATTTAACAGAGCCTGTATGTAAAGGTGGCAGAGATTGTCAAAGAGCCACAGACATTTTTCAGGCTGTTTTCCATTCTCATAGTCTATCTAGCCTGTCTGTGGTAATTAAATACACTACTGCTGTCTACAAGATCCATCAACTTTTAAACTGGAGTTGCCAAGATTAGAGCTGTTGTTTAAAGAATGGACAGTGTTTGAGATTGTGGTGCTGATAAACTTGTTCAGCCTTTCATGCCATGTAACATCCACCAAAGGGTGGTCACCAATGGCAGATTCTCATCCTGGAGAGAAGTGACTAGCGGGGTGCCACAGGGTTCTGTCCTGGGCCCGGTGCTGTTCAATATCTTCATTAATGACTTGGACGAAGGAATAGAGGGCACGCTGATCAAATTTGCAGAGGACACCAAATTGGGAGGGGTTGCTGATATGCCAGATGACAGGATCAAAATTCAAAAGGACCTGGACAGATTGGAGAGCTGGGCCAAGGCTAACAAAATGAATTTCAACAGAGAGAAATGTAAGGTCCTACACTTAGGCAGAAAAAATCGTATGCAGAAGTATAGAATGGGGGACATGTGGCTGGCTAACAGTACACGTGAAAGGGATCTTGGAGTCTTAATAGACTACAAGCTGAACATGAGTCAGCAGTGTGATGCGGCAGCCAAGAAAGCCAATGCAATTCTTGGTTGCATCAATAGGAGTATGGTGTCTAGATCGAGGGAGGTATTGGTACCACTTTATTCTGCTTTGGTTAGACCTCATCTTGAATACTGTGTCCAGTTCTGGGCACCCCAATTCAAGAAGGATATGGATAAGCTGGAGCAGGTCCAGAGGAGGGCAACCAAAATGGTGAGGGGCCTGGAAGCCGTGCCCTATGAGGACAGACTTAAGAGCTGGGTATGTTTAGTCTGCAGAAGAGAAGGTTGAGAGGGGACATGATAGCCATGTTTAAATATTTGAAGGGATGTCACGTTGAGGAGGGAGTGGGCTTGTTTTCTCCTGCTCTTGAGACCAGGACAAGGAGCAATGGATACAAGCAGCAGGAGGGGAGATTCCGCCTGAACCTCAGGAGGAATTTCCTGACGGTCAGGGCTGTCCGGCAGTGCTGCCACGGAGTGTGGTGGAGTCTCCCTCTTTGGAGGTTTTTAAGCGGAGGCTGGATGGCCATCTGTCAGGAGTGCTTTGAGGGTTTTCCTGCATGGCAGTGGGTTGGACTGGATGGCCCTTGTGGTCTCTTCCAACTCTACATTTCTATGATTCTATGATTCTATGATCCTTGAAACATTTTTTTAAAAAAAATCAGAATATTTCATGGTATTGAACATAGGGGGATAGATACTGTGTAGAACTGAGAAGATCTAACATGAGTCAGGCTGGAAGGTAAATTATGAGCCTTTTCTGTAAATATTTTTGTATTTTAAAGTAATGTCTTAGGACTTTGTTTTTCTCAGTTGCCTGGTTGGGGAGACTTACACCCTTCTCTTTGGTGGTTCTGCAGTTCTCCTCCCCTGGCAATGTACGTGGAGCTGTCACCCCTGCTCCCCAAAGAGGACACATCTTGCACTGGTTTCTGTTGTTAAATGAATTCCGTGTCACCAACCTCAGTGCAATACTTAAGCCAGGATGAGCTGCGCCATTCAGAAGGAAGGCAACTATTTAATCCAAGGGCTGGTAGCCAGAGGAGGAACTATCCGGGGCTCTTCCCTGGAGGGGGTGCAGCACGGAGCCAGCAAAGTGAGCCTGACGAAGTGGACAAGATCAAAAGCAAGCTCCTCTCTACTTGGAACAATGTAAAATATGGTAAGTTGGCCTTGTGGAAATTGCATGGGAATTGGGGGCAGAGTCCTTTCTTTCCTTAGCTCCCAAGTTGACTGGCTGAAATATGCTGAATAGGAATCAGAGTAGATAAAAAGTATGTTTCTCCATTCCAATAAACAGCTTTGACATTCAGGCACCTTAAGTTGGGGAGAAGTTCCTTGTAGGAGGTATTTGGTTAGGGAGGCATCGTCTGTCTTCATGTGTCCAATTTCTGCCCTTAGCCTCCAGAGCATCTCTGTTCAGAGCTGGGAAATGGTGTTAGTGATGCTGGCTGAAATCTATCTCATGTTTGTTGTACAGTCAGCTCTCTACGTTTATGAGTTTCACTTTCATGGATTTGGTTGATTTGCGAGTTTGCTCTCCCCACCATGCCTCAGCCCCCTTCCCACAAAGAGACACACACTTTGCAGTTTTTCGCTTTTGTGAGGGTCCTGTGCCCCAACCCTAGTGAAAGTGGAGGGCCAACTGTAGTGCTGATATCAGAGCCTGGCTAGGCAGCTGAAACAGTGAAGGCCTCTCATAGTTTCATCTGAAATAGAACTAGACACAGGAGACAGGAGTTGATATCAAGAGAGTTGCCATCTAGTTGCCCGTTTAGAACTTGTCACTTAGGCCAGTTGCCACGCTTGTTTTTCTGTGGCTGTGGAATGAACTTCTTACCACGCATGGAGGTATGCTAATGATTAAATAGCTAATGACTTCACAGCTGCCTCAGTAATAAAGATTTCCCAAACATTTGTGGATTTTTAGTATGTCTGTATTGTAGCTCATAATATAACTGTACAGCACTGAGAGTTACAGGTAATAAAAGGCAGTCTACCACATGGATCACCAAATGGATTTTTCTATATTCTTCAGGTGCCACAGTAAACAGGTGTGCTTACAGATAAGTCTGAATAAAATTTATTCTATTTAGTATAACACTCAGAAATGAGAGAGGACTTTCAAAATCATGATTGTATGATGTTTACGTGCTATCCTTGAGTTAGCAATCAAAGACACATCTTGTCGGTATAAATATTTCTCAATCTGCTCTAAAATTTTAGAGTAGAAGGATTTGTTGGGGGAAGGTATACTGACTGGATGTCTGACTCAACTAGATGTCTTCTTCTAGAAAAAGAAGTTACAGTTGATCTTTGATGAAGCTTTGATGGCTGCTCTAGACAAAGAATTAAAATATACACATGTCTCTATTTGCAAATACCAATTTTAGCATACAGTAATGCAATGAGTGTACCATTATGAGTAAATGCTTAGTAAAATTGTTGTGTGCTTTCAAGTCATTTCTAACTTATGATGACCCTAAGGTGAACCTTTCACAGGGTTTTCTGGGGCTGAGAGTGTGTGACAGGGTCAAGATGACCTAGTGGGTTTCCATGGAATTGAACCCTGAAACCGGTCTCCTGGATCATAGTCCAACACACAGATCACTACACATACTGGCTCTCTGTTTCGTAAAATACTCACTATGAGTTCAAACTCAGAAAGCCCATGCAATTTCAGTGCCATATAATTGTTCTCAAATGTTTATGGGTTTTAGAATCTCAAAAATGGAGAGCACTTGTCTTTTTATTTTCCCTTTATGTTTATTAAATTACAGGACAATTTGTATCCTGTTCACTTTAGAGGCCTGATTCTCATGGTGATCTTTCACTTGTAGTGCCATGAAGTGACTTTCCTTGTCTGACACTTGTTTGTACAACAGTAATTCCCCTGAAAGTCCTTCATCTGTTGAGATCTGGAATGCCGCCCAGTCTCTGCGATGTGGCAAACCTCCAGGTCTTGCAACAAATGCATTCATTCACTGTGCTCAGACAATGGACAGAAGACACAGTCTTGATGAGTTTACCAAAAATCCATGTGATACTGGGAGACGGATTGGCCTTTGGTATTTCAGTACTTATTTCTGGTAACAGATACCACATGTGAAGTGTATACACCTACCACAGGGAGAGAGAAAGACTTCATATATGCTTCCACCTGCATGCATTCTTTCAACACTTGCTACCTTTATAGATGAGCTAGGGTGGGATAGATACAATTTGGAGACCATATTCTGCATCCATTTTCTTATAATCTTCTACAATTCTTTGCTACAGAGAATGCTACAGTAATCAAATTGCTGCCTCTTATATGGTTTTCCAGGTATTTTGAAACTATCTGTTCTACCAGCTGTGCATCAACTTATTGAGCCACAACTGTGACAAGTGAAACTTTTTCCATACATACATACACTATTCCTACCTTGACTAAAATTTAAAAGGACCTTTTCAGTAAATTATGTGTGTATACACATATGTATGTCTACAAATAAGGATTTTACTTCTTATTCTATGCCCTAAATACACTGTTCCCAGAGGTGGGTAGATGTAGTTCTGCTTTTCTTTATTTTTATGTAATGTTTAACTGTATAACTTGAGCTGAGGGCAGAAGTCCATTGTTGCTTTGTCTGTCTTTTCTGTTACAACATTCTGAAGGAGGGCAAGTAGCTCCCTAGTGCAAGCAGAGGGCCTTAGAACAGCTTATGGAGGATATCAGCTTTCCACCTCCTGGAATGGATTGGCAGAGGGCTTGATGGTCCTTCCTCCCAACTCATTCTTACTTTTAGTGTTCACCGAGGGATCATTCTGCTCCTTCTTCTATGGTGCTTGTGTGTGATGTAGGATTTTGTATGCGAGACTGTCTCCCTGCTCAGGAGAGACTCTGGACACTCCTGCATTGAAGCTGCTCAGGCTCCAACCCCCTCCCTCCCCCATAGCCTATCAACAGATCCTTAGCCTTGGAACACAGAAGGCCAGGCAGTGAGATGGTGCTCAGGGGGATCCCTCTCCCCACTTAATGCCTTCACATAAAGATGAGTCTCATCTAGTTGTTGATCTGGAGAGCATAAAATGAATAATATTTGATGGGTGATGTCTTGATGTGTAGATGGGCATTTTATGAGTAATATTTGTGAGTGGCAACACTCAAGCAGATCCGTGTGGAGATAAGGCATATTTTGTGCAGATGTGTTTGCATTCTTGGGGGTAGGGGCAGGTAAATCACAGTGATAGCTTGCAAGAGAAGGTTGTTGTTTTGGAAACCAGTATCTTAAACCTTCCTGACACATTTATTTTCCCAGGCTGGACAGTGAAGACCAAAACCAATTTCAGCAAGCTTTCCCCAGTCCACCTCTTTGGACACACCTATCACTTTGAGCGAGATGGTGAGTCGCTTTGGTGGTAGGATAGAGTGGATTCTCTGGGCTTTCTCTATTGTGAGCCTCCTCAATGCAGCTTCATCAGTTTGATGTGAAATTCCTCAGTATGTGCATGTGTTCCTGATGGCATCATTTCCAAAGGAGGGTGGCCAATCTTCAGCAACTCACTTCCAGAATGCAAATATGAATAGGCAGCTTTGAAGAATAAGATGTGAAATCACTTTTTTTTTCCATTTGTTGCCTTTTTGCTCTCTGTGTTCTCTTACTCTCCATAGTGAGGACTAAGGGAAGATTAGCTCAACCTGCTCTCCCATCTGTACACTTGAATTTTATAGTATTAGTTCACTCTTATGGCATTGTAGCATTAATTTGTTCTGATTCTTATTAATTTATCTCATTGAGTGTAGGAAAAGGGGTTTGGCAGTATAGTTAGAGCAAGGATGGGAAACTTTTCTAGTCTAAAGTTCAGATTCAGTTTTGGGGTCCACATTCGGGGTCCACATTGACAGGGCTAAACGCAAATGGGTGACACCAGAAATGCCAACACATTCTACATTAAAGCCTCACTGCTAGTACCTAAATCTTGAGAGACCGTTCAGCCTTTTAGAATAAGATGGGAGGGGGAAACTATACAGGAGCTGGAAAACAACCTTGTAATGGTGTTCTCTGGCAGGGGGCATGGCATCTGGGAATTGCAGAGGCCTACATTTGACCCTGATTTGAAGTAAGAATAACTTGGGGCTTCAGATGCCTGCTCAGCTTGTCTGCAGTTTTGATGTAAGCCTCTTCCCTTGGAGCTTGTTTGTGGCCTGCTGTAAAGAGAATATCTTGGGCACGTCAACAGGTGCTGTTTGCTTAACGGACTCTGTTCTTGGTTGCAGAAGGTGTGGAGTGCTTCCAGAAGGACTTTGCTTCCCGCATCTGGTTGACCTATCGTCGGGACTTTCAGCAGCTAGAGGGTACCATGTGGACCACTGACTGTGGCTGGGGATGCATGTTGCGCAGTGGGCAGATGCTGCTGGCTCAGGGACTTGTTGTCCACTTCCTCGGCAAAGGTACACATCAGGAGGGTGGACCATGTGAGGAGGGGGGTCTTCTTCCCACCTTTTGAAGCACCACAGCTGATGCCTGTGGGCTCCTGAGGCACTTGTACTGCTGGATTTTTTGTCCCGTTCCTTGGTTTGTATTCCACTTTGCAGACTGGACCTGGCCAGATGCTCTTCTTACCACGGGTTTAGCAGAGATGGAGCCCTTCAAAGCTGCCCACCTTCCCTATCCCAGCACGGCCAACTTGCATCAAGCTCCACCCATCCCCACTGATAAGAGTAGGGGCCCTTGGGAGTTTCGGGCCCCTCGGCACACTCGCAATCCTGATGAACTGGAGAAGGAGCGTTATCACCGGAAGATTGTCTCCTGGTTTGCAGATAGACCTGAAGCACCCTTTGGGATCCACCGTCTAGTCAGTCTGGGACACAGTTCAGGGAAAAAAGCAGGTGATTGGTATGGGCCTTCTGTTGCTGCTCACATCATCAGGTGAGATATAGGGAAGCACAAGAAGAGATTTATGTTCCAGGGATGAGGAGGAGTCGTTTTTGGTGTCTCACCACATTCCCTACAGGAGTCTGAATATTCAGTTCTGCTTGGGGAACCTTTTATGAATTTGTGATAATGTGTCTATCATACTGCTAAAATATTACCAGGCCATTTTTATATCAGGCAGGCTAAGCAAAGTTAGTCTCCCAATGTTTTTGGAGGTTCTTGGCAAGAGGATTGGGAGAAACCAAGATTATACACTTGTACACATTGTGTGAATTATCATATTATCAAGGGATCAGAGTAGTTAATTTGGCATATTAATTAAATGAAATAGTTAGATCCATGACCTCTTAAAAAACATGCAGGAAAAAAACAGAATTTAATAGAGTATTTCTAAGAGTACTGTGTATGCGTGTTCCTAGTCCCAGATGTAAAAGAAATAATCATGGGCCTCCACTGGCTTCTGTTCTCTTTTCTGCAAGAAGCTGATGCTGCATCATTAAGCTACAAGGAGAAGAAGGGAGTAAGGCATGGCACTTCACTCTGGGAGCATGAAAGAATTCCAAGTTTCTCAGCTTTTAGAACAGGAAGGACCAGTTATCTCCTTCAAGACTCCTGTGTTCTTTATGGATAAAGGAGATGAGAGGATTTCGTGAGATGTCCACAGCTTTAATAGATGCTGCTTCTACTGAAATTCTTTGTTCTCTAAAAGAATTGAGAGTCATAGTGCCCTATTGACTGAAATGATATGACCTTCTTCCAGCCTGAGCCTGTTTGTAATTTATGATTTTTCAGCAGAGGCCCTGGTGTGTTGTTTCACCATCTTGAGCATAGAAGACAGCACCTTGATTGTGTCTTTGCTTTCCCTGCACCAACATCCTGATTATCGCATTCCCTCCTAAAGAAAGTCAGAGTGCTTCTGTCTTTATTGGCCTTCTGACAGTCAAAACAATATTATTTTATCAAGTCTTTAGCTTTTAAATTGCTTTTTTAATCTGTTTTTAATAATGTCTTGATATTTTACACTGATTTCACTGAACATTGCTTAGAGGCCCAGAGGGACAGAAAAGCAATTTATGGGTGCTCTCAATAAATAATGAATTAAATACCATTTACAAGGTAGTAGCTTGGCTGATACATGTTCTTTTCTCCATCTGTGAAGGTTAAAATGTTGCCTTGGTGTGAAAACTGGTGGTAACTTTGGGGGCTACCTAAATGAAGAGAGGGGTTCATAGGCAAAGCTGATTTAACTTCATTCCACTCAAGCACACTATCTTACTTTTACAGGAAAGCAGTGGATTGCTGTTCAGAAGCAGGCAATCTCGTGGTGTATGTGTCTCAGGATTGCACAGGTAAAAAGTGGTAAACAGAAGAGTGAGCAGATCTGTCTTGTTGCTCATGAAGTTCCCAGGGAGATTGTGGTGAAGGTGGCTGGGTTGTGGTTTCTACAGCTTATGACTGAATTCTTTTCCATGGTCCCCTTGTAGTGTACAAAGGAGATGTGGCAAACCTGGCCAACAAGAGTGAAGGCAAAACAGCATGGGACCCTGGGGCAGAATGGAAGGCAGTCATCATCCTGGTGCCTGTGCGCCTCGGGGGAGAGGCCTTTAACCCTGCCTATGTGGACTGTGTCAAGGTGATTTGGGAACAGGTGCAATGTGGTGGGATTCTAGGCTTTTGATAGGCCTTCCCGTCTTGGAATCCTTGCTGATGCCTCATTTTTCCCGTGAAAGACAGTGGTGAAGCTATTTTCTGTTCATGAGACTGAATGAAAATGTAATGTCTCTTCAAGAAGAACTGTGTAGTTCCAATGCAGGAAGCAGTTCTTAGAGGTTCTCCTGATTTTAGGTGACTCTTATGAAGAGGTCAAGCAGAACCAAATGAACCAAATGTGGGTGGTCACTAACTTGTCCATCTAAGTTTTGTTAGTAGTTCCATAGCTTGTATTTGCCAGGTGTGTTCTGCTGCCCAAAATTGTTGGAGGTGAGCACCGGATAATGCTTATCTGAGTCATCTTACATCAAGATTGTGGATTCCTTTTATGCTTGGGCAACCATGCAGAGAAGGAATCATTTAAAGGTGGCAGGATGATATTCTGAAGAACCAACCTTTCCCTTCTTGTCATGCAGGAACTTCTGAAGCTACAGTTTTGTGTTGGGATCATTGGCGGGAAACCAAGGCATTCACTCTACTTTATTGGATACCAAGGTAACAGACCTCACTGCTGGGCCTTAGAAATGTCTTGTCTGGTCACTTTCTACCCCTGTTTGCCACATGTTTCCCTACCCAACAATGGATAGGATTAGTGCCTCCTTATTCTTTGCCAAAATATACTATCAGTAAGTTATATTACACAAATTATTAGTATAAAATGTAGCAGGTTCTTTAACTGCAGTTACTTAGCACTATAAGAGCTTTTACACGCAGACACAAAATAGAGCCTATTGGATAGTGCTGACTAGAATAATCCATTGAATCACTTGTTGAATAGTGAGTCAACATTTAGTTAAATCCATTCAGTCCAAGGGGCTACTCTAGTTGAAACTTAAGGATTCAGGCCAATATGTACAGTACTGAAACATTGGCTCTTAAAGATAGTCTCACCTTTCTACTGTAATAGGGCTAGAAATCTTATTTTTAACTAATTGATTTTCAGGGCTCTTTGCCTGTTTCCAGATTCTGCAAAATTCAGTGATATTAGTTGTGTTGTTATAGTCCCATCAGATGCTTTGTAGCCTTGCTACTTTCTAAAAAACCAGTGGGGGGTGTCTCTCTTTCTTCCACCTAGTCATGAGTATAAGTCCAGGTATTCACAGCAGATGATCTCATTTTTTTAATGTAACAACAGACCACTTATCATAAACATTTTGTAGACATATACAGTTTTTTAAAATTTTTGTTTACAAACAATAAAATGAGACAATGACAATAACATTCGTACTGCCTCGACAAAGATATAATGTGTAAATATCTACATACATACCTATTTTTATATATTCCATTTCACAAATTGCATTCTACATTTGTCCATGACTTCCCCCTGAGTAGTGCAAGTAGTAATGTCCAATACCAAAAGTTATATATGTCTGTCCATCACATCTCTAAGTTCCATGTTCCTGTGTATTACAGCCACGCATTCAAAAATCAATATTCACCATCTTTATATCCCCCCAAAAGTTTCTGAAATATATTATCACATAGATATAGACAATTTTAAACAATAGAAGAAACCCAGCTATTAGTCACAACTAAAGTAGGCCTGTTGATTCAATTGAATTTACATTAAGTGTTAGCTTTATTAAATTCCCAGTGATTTAGTGGATCTGCTGGAACTGCAGTAGTTTGGATTTAGCCAAATATGAATAACTGGTAGTAAAACAAATAAGAAAAAAAACTGAATAAAATTTTAGCATTTGTTTTGGGGAAGAAAGAGATCATTGGATAAGTTCCTCGGCATATTAAGGAGATTCACTGTTGTAAGATGTGAGGTTGCATCCTCTAGGTGGGGAATGTTCCCCTTTGTAAAGATACATGAATGAGTGTTTCCTTTTGTTTGCTTACCTTGAAAATAGGCATCAGCTGGAAAGGCAGATGTTTCTCAGTCTCATGTTCTGTCTCTGCTAAGGAGCAGACTGCTCCTGTGCTCTGCTAAGTAACAAAGATGTATCTGGACCATCTTGGCACTCCATTTTGTCTCCTGAACTAACTTCTTGAAAAGCAATCAGGGAACAGCCGATTTGGTTTGGTGTTACACAGCCATATCCCTCTGAGGTTTTCAGTAGCTTCAAATAGAACATCAGTGATGGTACAGGATTTGTCAGTGTCCCTTGTCTTCTTTCCTTGTCTTCTAGATGATGCCCTCCTATACTTGGATCCCCACTACTGCCAGCCTTTTGTGGACACCACAAAGGAGAACTTTCCCCTTGAGGTGAGTGTCTGCCTATGTATCTTGGATTTGCAAGATTGTATGGCAGCAAGTAGAACATGCTCTGTATCCTGGCACCTTTCAGTGGCAACTAATTAAGCTTTGGATTGATTGTGAAAGGAATTAGTAGCCCATTTGAGAGAAATAAGATACATTAATTCTGTTACTATGTTTATTCGGAAATTTAGTATTTTTTAAATGGAAAAAAAATGGAAGAAACAAAATGGGATAAGGCATTCGTTCATCAGCAGAGTCAGGAGACTATAGGTTCATAGTTTTCCTTTCACGTAAAATACATATTGGTACTGCAACCAAGAAAAAGGAAGCAGAAGGAATGATCCTACTAAGGAGATAGGAAAGAAGATACAGTTATCAGGGTGTGCCTGTCTCCATGGTAACTTGATGCATTTTGAGAGTGAATAGTATTAAATGCAAGAAGTGTTGATTTTACCTAATCCAGTGGTTCCCAACCCTGGTCCTGCAGATGTTGGGGGTTTCTGCTGCCAGAATTCCTTACTGTTGGCCAAGCTGGCTGGGGCTTCTGGCAGTTAAAGTCCAAAACATAAGGAAGACTAAAGGTTAGGAACTACTGACCTAATCTTTTATAATGTATATGTATGCTGTGAGCTTTATGAGCTTTGCATTGGAGCATTTGGGAGGTATTTTATAGATATTAAAATCTTATTTTGTAATACGTAAATTGTCCTTGGCTGGGTTACTAAATTGCTAGCCCATTTAAGATGCCAAGCCAGAGTTTATGAACTCAGCCTTATGAACACACCCAGCATAACCTAGCCTTGAAGTATCTCTGATTCAGAGCAGAGATTGAATAGGAGCTAAAATCTCTGTAAGGCGATTCGCTGAGCTGGACTTGGTGTAGGGAACAAGATCCAGAATACTGGGAAAGAGTGAGGTTGCTGTGAGGATTGACCCAGTTGGGGCACCAAAAGAGCTGAAACTTCTAAAACCGTACATTTCCTTTTGTGACCAGAAATAAGTTGCCAGGTTATTACAGTTCTGTTTTGGCTCTGTTTGCCACACCCATGTTGGACTTGGAAGGTAGATGCAATCTTAATTTAAAGTGGTCAGGCCTTCCAATCACCTAACCCAGAAAACAAATCTGATTTTCATCTGATTTAATGAAAAACTAATACAGTATAGAAGTGATCTCTGCGCTTGACCTTGAAATACAACAGAGCTTTAAAAAAAAAGAACTTGTCTAGTCTTTAAAGCTTATTATATCTGCTTTAGATTATTATATTATAGCTTATTATATCTGCTTTAGATTCAGTTTCACCTCTGACACAAATTTATTGTGTGGTCTTTGGCACTGATTGGCTGCTGAGGGACTTAGGTCTCTAAAGTGCTGAATTTTACTTCCTTAACAAAGAGAAAAGACTTTGCAAATGAGAGATGCTCTTGAGTGGATGGATGGCACATCCCTGGATGCCCAAAAGAAGCATGTGTCCTTTTCTTAATTTTACTTTTACCTGTTCTTGAGCAGCTGCCTGTTCCTAGCTTGATTCCTGATCTCTGTGGAAGGTGGGTGAGTCAGGGCAACACCTGTGGGCATCTCATCCATGGTGTAGTCATTGGGCGAGGTAGGCCTGCTGACATTACTCTTAACTGATCCTTCTTTTCCAGTCCTTCCACTGTAACTTCCCCCGCAAAACAGCCTTCACCAAGGTAGATCCCAGTTGCACGATTGGCTTTTATGCCCGTCACAGAACAGAGTTTGAGGATCTTTGCTCACACTTGACACAGGTAAGGGTTTTTTTTTTCTGGAAGCAGTTCAATGTTTGATGTGTCAAAACTTCTGGGATTGGGTGTGTTTGTAAAATTCTGAATTGAGGAGACTTCTAGAATGGTCTAATGAAGTGCAGAGTTGATTTAAAGGCAATAATTCTGGTCTTTACAAGTATTAGAAATTTGAGTTCCCACTATTCAGTACAACATCTCCATCAGTCTCCTATGTGCTTAGCAATGTCCCCTGCCAGTCCATGGAAACAGTGCTAAAATCACAGAGCTGGAAACACTCCTGTAGCTTGATGCAAGGCAAAGCCTTCAGTTTGGCATCAGATAAGCTGGTTATACCAATTCACCCTTCTTCTTGCCCACTGCAGGTCCTGAACTCCTCAGCTGCCAAAGAGAAATATCCCATGTTCTCAATTGTGGAGGGCTGTGCTCAGGAGTATGGCTTGGAGGAACTGTGTGCCCGTTTCTCCCAGCAAACAGTGCAAGTTCAACGGTCTAGCAGGCGGGGCCGGGCAAAAAAGCCCTCAGCAGAGGATTTTGTTGTCTTATGATTGCTTGCTGGGAAGCCCCAACATCACACTGACCTATTTATTTTTTATTTATATAGAGAGGGTGCAGTACTATAGTGGAGCTGCCTGATGCTTAGCTCCCAGGAAGGGCAACTCCTGTGTCATACCCAAAGTGACTGTCTTTATTCTGACCTATGGCACCATAACCCTTCCTTAGGGAAGAGGCTGAAAATGAACTGTTTTGAGGTCACTTATAAGGTCCTCTTCTCAACTGGAGGCTGCTGCTAGAAGAAAGTCATGACACTGGAATAAGCCTGCCGAATATGAGCAAAAAATATTTGCTGCACTTAAAATGCAGGGCAATAACCAAGGCCTTTTAAAAAAATATTGGGTGGCTAATGAGGAGAAGGAAGACCTTTGAAAAGGTGGTTGTGGGTGAGTCCTGGGTTTTTGCCTCTGCCGCTGAGATTCCACGACCTCTGTTCCATGGACAGAGTTTACCATGGAGAGTTTACCTAAGCAGGCTACTGGTCTTTGGGTTGCTGCTGCAACTGATAGTAACGTGCATTGCTACTAGGCTTGTGCTGATGCTTTTGTACAACCAGCCTAGATTTTTTCTCTGAAGCCCTCATAACAAAGGACGTAAAGAACAGCTTTCTTTTTTTAATTAGAATATGGGCTCCTTCAGTTGTGCATTCAATCACGTGCAGACGAGCGCCTGTGTTCATTTCACCTAAGGGATAAAAACTTCCTGAGCTAGAAAGTACTTGTACCTTGTACCCCAAACAGCTGTTCACCAGTGTTGGTGAATTAGGAAAACCGACAAAAATAATTGTTGGTTAATGAGGCCTTGTGCCATGATTTCAGAGTTTGCAGAAGGCCTGTCTCTCCGGGGAAGACAAAGAAATTGTAGACGAGACACTTAACCTAGCAACAGTGAGTTCAGTGTAACCTTGCAGAGACATCACCTGGGACAAAGCCTTACACACTGGTGGACTAATTGCACTGAAACATTATTTAACAGCTACTGGAGCATTTCACACTCAACGTATTTGACTTTTCTTTCCATCCCCTCTTGTCCCCCAGTACCATTACCAGTGCACTTTTTCCTGACTCAGTTTTTTTCAAGCAGCAACTGCGAGGAGGCTAGACTGGGAACAGTTTGGTTACCCGGCAAAGCTAAGGTGCATCTCTACCTTTTGTGTTTGAACTCAGGGGTGTGGGCCAGTGTCTTAGAACCTTTCTTTCAAAGGCAATACGTATTTCCAGATCTGTTTCAATCAATAAAAGTTCCACATGAGGAGGTGCACTACAAGCTGTCTGCTGTGTAGTGTTTCAAAATGTTTTCCATAGCTATTGGGGTGTCAATAGTCCAACAGTTTTATCTAATTCCTTTCATTAATTTATCAGAACCTCACCCCCCAGAATCCAAACAATGAGCAAACCAGAAATATCTGTAATATTGGTTCTGAGCCACACCACTTACAAAAAGAAAAAAAAAACTTTAACCACGCAACTCCTTTCTCGGGTAAGCTGTAGGTTCAGCTAGAAGCCGTCACGCAAAAGCTCCTGTCCGTCTGTACCACTTTCTGGTTTGTAAGAGTAGGTCATCCCGTTTTTGTAGAACTGACTCACTCTCTTGAATTGGAAACTTGTTGAGGTGAAAATGTTGCTCCCTTGAAATGGTAACAGTCTGTCCCTAACAGCTTTATTCTTGGCCAGGGGTTGGGAAATCTAGAGCTCTGTGGATTTCTTAGGCTTAAGAGCTTTGCAGATAAAATAAAAAAGCAAATTATATGCAGAAAGCTTCTGCTGACAGAATGCACCTGAGTGGAGTTGCCTTTGAAGGGTATTCTACACAGACACAGTGCCTGATTTGTCTTTAACTATCAGTCTTGCTTCAGATGGAAGGCACTGCTTCTGGTTCCCTACTGATGGATTGCATGCTTCGTGTGGTTCAAGTATTTCTGGACTTAGATATTTAGAGATGTGGCTTGGAAAGAGCCAAGATGGCCACTCTGTTCTTTTGCTCCAGAAAATGCCCAGCCCTTTTCCGTATTTTACTTCACAGCATAAGTATTAAACTTAACAATTTCTGACCAACCACTTTGGGGATCATTTCAGCCAGCTTCTAGAAGCGAGAGCCATGCTCTTATTAGTTATTTTATGCCTAAAGAGCCTGCTGACACTGAGTTCTCTTTGCACTTGGGGGAGGACAATATGGCATGTGGCATGAAAAACAACAAGGCAGCAATGGGAAGAGTGGATCCTGAAATGAATAACCCACCTGTGTGATCTGTTTAGAAAATGGGGGGAAGAAAGAAAAATGAGCAATGCCTAAGACCTCAAGTTTGACAAATTCCTAGCCACCATTTCTAAAATTTAAACTATGGCGTCAGAAGCACTAGACCTTAGTTTAAAGCATTAACACTTACACCATCAGCTCCGAGAATGCGTAACAGTCCTTGAGAGTAAGCTCAAGGATTGGGAGAACAGAAACCCCAAGCTTAGCCCTTGTTTTCCTGGAATTCCCAAGTGGAAGGAAAACAATGTTGCCCAGCTGATTGTAGTGTGGCTTGTCCAAATCTGTCCTGACATGAGGCTGACGTGGGACCTGAAGTATATGCACTAATTCCCAGGTGCAAAGCCCAAGCTGAAGGTGGTAAAAAAAAAGAGAGGTGTGATTGTGCGATTTACACAATATCCCTGTGAAATGCACCCTGAAAGCACTTAATGCTCTGCCTAATTTGCAATAGGAGGATGTGGATGTGCGGGTGTACCGGGGCATCTCCACTGACAGCCTTAGATGCAAAGAATCTTGCCTGTTCACTGAACACCTCTGTAAAGCATAAGAATGGACACGGGTTAACAACATCCTCCATTTCTCAAATACCAGAGAGATGTGAAAGCCGGGATGTTCTGCTGCTTAAAAAGAATGAAGTGTAGACAGCAAGGAAAACCCACTGAGGACCATGACTTCAATTCAGAACCAACCTCAACAAAAAGGAAAAGGGGTATTTGAACATACTCAACCTGCTGGGTAGTCTGGGGGGTATTGTTAATGACTGTGTGAGTTCACTGCTAGCATCAATTAACTCCCCTTTGCTGTCTCCCAAGGGTAGCTGTCCATGAAGCTTGGTAACAGGACCACCAATAATTGGGGAGTCTCTCTAATCTGGTGCTGACTATGTGTTTGGTTAATGTTAAGTATATTTATTGTTCACTGGTTAGTGTTAGCATGATCAGCTGTCATTTCTGCATGTCCTTTGTGATGAAGGTATGTGCTGTCAAGGGCACCTTGGCAGGCCTGAGTTCACAGTAAGATCACAGTTTGTTCTTATTATGCTCCCATGCAGGGTCAAAAACATTTTTTAGACATGTTCTCCAAAGTAGCAGTCTTTGGCAAGGGATAACTGCAATGGCGCAGTGCAGCGGTGGGGGTGAGTCAAATATGGTGATGGATGGTTGTTGAGACAGAACAGCAATACATTTCATACAATTGAAACAACAATTTGATCTATCTGAGATGGTCTCATTTTACCAGTTGGTTGACGCTTGGAGGGGTTAAACACCCACTAGTGAGGGACTGTACTTATTTTTCAGCACAACTGAATTCATATTCCTGTGTAGATCATATTCTGACTTCATATTCAGAGGCAGCTTTATAAATGAATCAGCATATATCAATAAACAGGAAGAAAAAAAGACTGGCGCTGATAGCTCAGATTGATCATTTATCCAAACAGCATAATAATAGTAGTAGTAGCAGTGGTACCAAGCTAGCCAGCCAGCTTCTGACCTTTCTGCCAGAAAAGCTGAGCTGCTTACGTTGATACAGACAAAATCCATACATCATTGGGTCTCTCTCAAAAAGAGCTATTGTGAATTTAGAAACAAATACTCTAAACTGGTTAACTAAGAAAAGATGAACTAACATTCCAATTATAAAACAGAGCAATGAAAGCACTGTGATTAGGATTGTTTTGGAACCAAACACCTTTAGGGAGATCTATGAAGAGCTTCTGAGCTACCAAGGGAGGAAGACCTTGAGTCTCTTTAGCTAGCAAGCAAATCTACCAGCACTGAACATGGAGAATTGCTAAATGGTCCAGATACCCCAGAAGAAGTCACTGTTGGAATAAAAAGACTTGAAAAATGGTGAATCCCTGAGCCCTGATGGGTTTGGGAGTCAATTTTACAAGGTGTTTGAGGAAGCACTAACTCCCGACTTAACTGTAGTATTTAATGATGCCTTGGAGTGAAGGTGCGAACCTCATTCATGAGATTCAGCACAAATTGTGTCAATTTTGAAACCTGGAGATGACCCACTCACAGTGAATTCTTACCAATTTGCTTACTACAAACTGTTTGCATCAATAAGGACAAAAAGATTGAATTGTGTTATTGCAAAATACGTTTCCTGTGATCAGTCTGGTTTTGTGCCAGGTAGATGAATGTCAGATTTTGTGCTCTGTGTTCAGTAATCTTTGCCTGGTTCATTATGTTATAATCACCAGCTGTAATTATTATCCCTAAATGCCATGGAAGCATTTGATAGATTAGAATCAAGCTTTTTACTCAAACTACTACATAAACAAGGATTTGAAGAAAAATTTAAGCTAATTCAAGTGAGAGCAATTGTCCATATCAATAATTTAGACTTGCTTCTAATTGGCCTTTCTAGGGCACCTCCCAGGGTTACCCATTATCACCACTTTTATTTCTAATTGCAGTAGAACCACTTGCTGGGCTCTTCAGAAATTGTTTGCATATCAAAGGTTTCAAAGTTGGGGAGGGGAAACACATCTGGTTAACATGTGTACAAATAATATAATTAGTATTCCGTACAAACCCAAAATGCCTTTGCCATTTTTAAAACAGTTTCTTGATACCTATGGACAATATCCTGGTTTTAGTGTTAACTATAGCAAGTCCAGATTATGAGATAGCAAAGTAAGTCTAATGTATTACTGCAATTTCTTTGAAATACCTTGGCAGATAAATAAAGAGTGGTTGCAATTGGCAATGAGAAATTATAAGCCCCTTCATAGATGGGTGAAGACAAAATTAGCTCAATGGAAGCACCTGAATTTGTCTTTATTAGAGAAACTGGCTCTGATTAAAATGTTTGTCCTCTATTTTTTTTTTTTTTTTGGTTTCAGATGCATTCTTCCCTCTGCCATAAAGCTATGGCAGAAGCAAATCGAAAATTTAATAGGTAATCAAAAGATATTAAAATGTATTAATTCAGTAAAATCTGCACAAATCTGGAAAAGATTGTCCATTCCTAACCTTTCCTTCTGTCTTGAAGCATTTCAGCTAAAACAAGCAGCCCTTATTAAATCAGAGGATTATCCACAGTGGACCCATATGGAACTAGACTCTGAGTGTGGATTAAACATAGGTATTTTCTTCCAAAAATAAATAAATAAACAAGGCAGCTTTAAGGAGAACAAGAAATCCCTTCTTAAAAGAAACTCTGGTTGTCTGGCAACTGTGGGTGAAATACTTGATAGGCCAACCATCACCTGCACAACCATTCCCTTTTCATCCCCTGCTCCTTACAATTCCACATACAATCCCCTAAGAGTCCTTAGAAAATCCAATTTTATGGATGATTACTGACTTAACTGACAATGGCAAGCCCATGCACCTCAGTGACATTCAAACTAAGACCCTTTTCGCACCTTCCCCTTTACCGGTGCTGGGCTGCTCAGCTCGCGCACGAAGCCTTGGGAGGAACGCTGCCACTTCCCCGCTGCTTCTCTGCTGCTCGGGCTCCGCAGCGCCATCCTCTTGCGTGACCGCCCCTTCCTTCCTTCCGCAGTGCAGCCTGGGAGCTGTAGGCTGCGCTGGGGGAGGAAGCGCGACCAGCTCGGCTCGTCTGATGCACCGCAGGGCAGGTAAGTGTGCATGGGCCCCAGGAGCATTGCACGACCACGCAGCATTTTTGGCTTAGACCAGAAAATAAAAAAATGTGCGCACAGTCCACGTTAGGCTCCTGAGCATCGCGTAAATGGGAGTGCATAGTGCGGACCGCTCCTCCCATTTACGCGACCCTCAAGGGGCCCTCTCGCATAAGGAACACCGTGTGAAAAGGGCCTAAGTTAACAGATCTGCAGCTATCATGACTGCAGTTACTTCAAATGAGCTGGTTCACTACTGCATGGGTTCAGGTTCATAGGCCTGCTCAGCCATTTCAAACAGATTGGTGTTAAATATAGTGATAGTGTTAAGGGCTCAGTTTCTCTGCTTTATAAGCTTATAATGGACATAAAATTTGAAAACCCATCAGGTGCAAAATATGCCTGGGAAACAGCTCTTGGTTTAGAAATCACAGATGAAAAGTGGTCTAAAATTTGGTCCTCACTCCCTTACTGCTCTACCTCTAGCAACAAGGTGTGTGCACTAAACTAGCCCATAGGTGGCATCAGACTCCAGACAAGCTTACTAACATCACTGCTGATGTCTGTCCTTTGTGCTGGCAACAGAGGTACCCTAAAACATTTTTGGTTGGAGTGCCAGAGTCAACACATTCTGGAATGAAGTTATACAGACCGTTGTCAATATAACTGATTGAAAAATTAAGCAATGGAGTGTTGTACTCATCCATCCTTCCAGATGAAAAGACAAACTTTCACCATAAGAAGCTGATAGCTGTTCTGCTTTTGGTGTCACATTTGGAAATAGCCCAGTGCTGGAAGACACTCAACAACTTATCCATGATTTCCTGGCTAGACAGACAAGCCAGAGCTATGAAGATAAAAGATGATTTTTAACATGTTTGGTTTAGCTTTATTGCATATGCTAACAAAGAGGCTTCTCTGTGGGGTCCTCCACCCTCCCTGATGAAGTTTTGGAGAAATTCTTTTTGAATGGCATATGTAATGTTATATTGTTTTGGTATGAAATCTGATGTTGCTAGATGTAGTTTTTCTTTGGTAGTTATGTTACCTTATTAGTTTTGATGAAAATGACTATCCTTTTTTGTAATACAGATCAAAAGAGGATTTAGTAAAGTCAAAACAATTTTTTTAAAAAAACTTAAGTAATTACGGTGCTCTAAGAGTTCCCTCTGGTCCCTTACATTTACCCTGCAAATAAGCTGGACTATCAGGTATACAATATACATTCCAATCCCCAAGAAAAGGAACATCAAACAGTGCAGAAACTACAGGTCCATTGTGTTAACCTCACATGCTAAGCAAAGTCAGCTCAAAATCCTACAAAAAAGACTTCTGCCATATATGGAGTGAAAAATACCAAATGTTCACACTGGGTTAAGGAAAGGAAGAGGCACCAGGGGTCATATGTTGGATAATGGAGCACACCAAAGAGATTCAAAAGAAAATCAGCCTGTGCTTCATAGGGTATAGCAGCGCTTTCGATTATATAGATCATGAGAAACTATGGATTGCTCTTAAAGAAATGGGTGTGCTACAACATTTGATTGTCCTGAAGCATAACCTGTTCATAGAACAAGAGGCTACTATTAGGACAGAATATGGAGAAACAGAATGGTTTCCAGTTGGCAATGGCATCAGGCAAGGCCGCATTTTATCATGCTCACTGTTTAACTTCTATGCTGAACATATTACATGTGAAGCAGGGTAAGACTTTGAGGAAGTAGGGATGAAAATTGGAGGAAGGGACCCCAACAATTTAAGATGACACCATACCGCTAGCAGGGAACAGCAAAGACTTGGAGCACTTGCTCAAGGGACACCTTGATTTGCTCCAAAAATGCTAAGATTGGGGAAATTAGTGGAGCACTGGCTATAGCAAAATGAGGGGCAGGGTAACCCAGCAGGATCTTTTACCCAACTTTATAAGGTCAGGCCAAGCAAAAGCCAGACAATGATTCAAAGGTAAGCTAAAAATGTGTTTTTATTGGGGGGAATTCACTCATGCATACACACACGATACACACAATCAAGCATTCACATGAGAGCTAACTGAAAGAGAAAGGAAAAATTATAGAGAGGCTGAAAGGTTTGGAAGGATTTATAATTACCAGTCCAGAAGAGCAGTGAAGAGCAGAAATGTGTTTTGGCTTAGGTATGACCTAAGGACAGTTCTCATTCAAGAGCCAGAGAGACAGAGTGATGGGTAGACCTTCGAGAGACTGCACTGGGCATCCTCAAATTTGTACCCTGAAAATAGCCTGTGGCAGTGAAACTTCCAGATGCAAGACAAAGGGAACCTGATATACCTAATGAAGAAGACTGGTTAATTAAATCATTAGATATGGTTGTAACTGACAAGGAACACTGACGGGATCATTTATAAAAACATGGATCCTTTAATACATTATTTAAGAAATAGATGGGGAAACCTAGCGGTAGAGAGTTTTAATTAGAATTGGACTTAAATTGAAGACATTGTATAGATATATTCTTTAAGAAATTTGAGTAAATATTTAAATGATTTGGTATATCTTAGCTTATATGGAACCAAAGGAAGATATCTATTTAATGGATAAAGATTAGACTGTATATAAGACAAATATGAAACGAAAACCTGTTAAACAAATTGTCAATTGTTTTAATTGTTAAGCATTTGGATATCTTGTTCTGTGATACAACAATATTTTGTATTTTTCTCTCTCTTTTTTCTTTTTGATGTACAATTCTGGCTTAATGTACAACTCTGTTCTATTACAATTCTATTTTATTATATAAAATCCATTAATAATAAAAAAATAATCTGTAATGTTTATTAAGATAACATACAGAGTAAGGTACTGGAGTTGAAATGCAGGTCAAAATTAATACAGTTCTTCAAAGTAGTTTTAGACAGTTGCCTTCTGTCAAGGTCAGAGACCTGGGCAGCAAGCCAGCCCAGAGAAGAGAGTGGGAGAACCAGCAAAGTCCAGCTGGAAGGAGACAAGCAAGCACTTACTTAAGGAAGTTTATTTACCAGAGCGCCAAGCAAAGCTGTAGTCAGAGTTCCAAAGCCAAGGGTCAAGAGTCCAGAGATCAATTCAAGGTATCAGGAACCTGGTGCTGGGAGCAAGGTACAAGCAAGAGGAGGGCTTGTAAGAAATTTGCCACAAGCAAAGAGAAGCTTCCAGTTATATAGCCCCAGGCACAGGTGTGTCTGGTCACCACTTCTTAAACTTAGCCAAGGAAGCCTCCCTTTGCACAGCTCTCTTGAGTCTCCACCTTGATTGGGGGCTTATTGAACTAGGCTCCAGAGCCTCTTCAGAATTGGATCCCTGTTGCTCCAAAGAGACATGGCCAGATTAAAAATAAATAAAAATAAACCGTATATTATGGCTAAAAACATGACAAACTTAGAAAAAGAGAAGATTACTAAACTAACGGGATGTATGATACAGAAGAAAGTCAAATATTTAGGATTGTGGGTCACAGAACGTAACAAGGATTTATTCGACAACAATTACAATAAAATATAGAAAGAAATTATTTTAGATTTACGGAGATGGACCAAACTAAATTTATCACTTTTAGGAAGCATAACCATGATTAAAATGAATATCTTGCCTAAATTTAATTTTCTATTCCAAAATTTACCAGTTATCATCAATGATAAACCCTTTAAATTGTGGAACAAGGAAATTTCGAAATATATTTGGGCTGGAAAAAAGCCTAAAATCAGATGGAAACTCCTCTCAGAATATTCAGAGAAAGGTGGATGTGGACTACCCGACCTTAAGCTATATTATTATGCAAATATCCTAGATTGGCTACAAGAGTGGATAACACTAAAAGATTCAAGATTGTTGGCACTAGAAGGAGCGAATATGCACCATGGCTTTCATGCGTATTTGTGGTACGAGAAAGATAAGATCGATAGAGAGTTCAATAACCATTATATAAGAAGATCTTTGATCAGAGTTTGGAAAATATTGAAAAAAGACACGTATCATAAAATATCATTATGGGTGTCAGCTCAAGAGGCTTTTTTTGAACAACGGGTAGACAAAAAGAACGATTGGCTTAGATACAAAGACTTACTAAAGATTGGATTACCAGATACGATCAGATTAAAGACAAGAGAAGAGTTGCAAAAAGAAGGCATAATACTAAATTGGTTCCCTTACTTACAATTGAAAGAAAGATTTAAAATGGCTTTAAAATTAGAAGGATATACTACCCAAAAAATACTTAATGAGGTCAAGACAATAATATTTACTAAATCCAAGCAAAAGGTATCCTCCTTCTACAAATATCTTAATATGTGTAAATTGGAGGATGAAGGTGTCAAAGAAGTAATGATAAAGTGGGTGTGGAACTTTCAAAGAAACATTTCCCTGGAGGCTTGGGAAGCATCTTGGAAAAATACAATGCAATTTACTAGTCTACAGGAGATAAAGGAGAATTACCTAAAAATGTTGTATAGAATGTACCTAACCCCTGAAAAAATAAATAAGATCTACCATAATGGAGAAGACAAATGTCGGAAATGTAAAGAAAACGTTGGTGCATTCTATCACATTTGGTGGAACTGTCCCATTACGAGAAAATTTTGGACAAGAATTCATGATATTATAAAAGGAAATTTATGGGGTGTCCTTTCCTATGAAACCTGAATTTTTTCTCCTTAACATGATCAACATATGTGAGACAAGTTTCCAAAACAAAAATAAGAGAATTTTATTGTATTTAGTTACTGCGGCGAGAATAGTATTTGCGAGATTGTGGAAATCAAATGAAATTCCAGATCTTTAACTATGGTTTCAAAAAGTAGCCGACTATAAGCAATTGGATTTTTTCTCTTGTATCTTGTAGACTGAAGGGAAAACAGATAAAAGGGGCCGAGCGGGATTGGGAGCCTGTTACAACATATATGAGGCAAAAGGGTTATTGGATTTAAATACATCTTGATTGATATATTGTCTGATATTACATGAAGACAACTAGGACGTTTAGGTACATCACAAGAAGAGAACTAAAAAAAAAAATAGTTAAGCCAAAAATGTTTGTATATATAGTTGTTTATTTATTAGTTTCTGTGATAATAAAAAACAGCATAACAATACACTGTATCTAATTTGGGGAGTTTAGGGAATGAATAAATAGCTGTGGAGGCATCTCTTGGAGGTTGCTAGGAAGTCAAAGGTAATGCTAAAACAACATAAATTATAATCAATTTGTTATATGGTTTGTTATATATTAACTATGCATTACCAACTTAAATATTTGTGTGAAATTGTATATATAGAAAATTTCATCTGTAACAACATTTTGTGAATGTGATTTTTAATTATATGGATATAATAAAATATTTCAAAAAAAAAATATTGTAAATCCCGGGAGGAATTGAGCAAGGCTGCAGTACATCACCAAAAGGGAGAGAATGTACTAGAAAAGAGAAGGTGAGAGAGGAGCAGGAGTGGTCTCTTCCTTGAGAGAACCAGGCCTGTTGTTTACAATTCTACAGTTTCTAAGCACATTCACACCAATACAAACATGAAGCAAAATATAAAAATTGCCCTCACCAATGGAGAAGCGGTAGCAGAGCACCAACATAAAAATAACCAACACAAACAAAGCAGTTGCAGGATTAACAGCAAAATAGTGGGGAAAGCCACCGGCTTGAAAAGGTGTCCAATGTCCTTGGCTCAAGAACTGGAAATATGTTTGTCACCCCCCTCTCTTGAGTCTGAAAAAGTTCTTCCAAAAAAGAGAAAAATGGCAAAAAGTATAAATCCGTTTTGGAAAGTGGGGAAAGAGTGCCAGTAGCTGACAAATATTGTAAGAGTATGGCAAATCATATCTTCACCCCCACCCCTCGTTCCTGGGAATTGTCTGGATTCTGGGTTGAGTATGCTGGTGGTGGCGTCGGGCCCCTATGAATGTCCACAGGCCGTTACTTGCCCTCTTGGCTGTTACTTTTCCCAGGTTTGGTTCCCAAGGTCGCCCGGAACCTGTTTTTAAGATTATGTCTGAACAATTCGGACAATAGCAATTATGCAAATTACTATCCAATCAGAGGTCAAGCAACGGGCATCATGGGGACTGGACATTTCGGAGGAAAGGCTTCCCTGTGTTATTTGGGAAATGAGGACAGTAAAGAACTGTAGGTGACCAAGTATAACCCATGTAATTGTGAAAAGGCTATGCCGAGAGTCAATCACCCTAAGGTTTCAGTATGTTGGTTGTGGCTGGGAAGGTGGCTCTCCAGGTAGGCTGTACTTCTGGGCTGGACTGGGCCTTTAGGGATCAGATGGCCCCCACATGGTCTTTAGCCTCTCTGATCTTTCAGTGTTTGTAGACTGTGCTTCTATTTCAATCAGGACACTAACACTCTCTTCTTGCAGTATGATCACTTCCATGTGAGGTGATGATGCAATGCTGGTAGTGACACTGTCTCAGCTCAGATTGGGTTAAACTCTGGCTTTCAGCTCCTTGCTCTGGAGAGCAAGAGCAATCTTTCCAGTTAAAAAGAAAGAAATAATGTAACAGTGGACAAGCTTGGGCTATACCTGCTTCTAGACAGAGAGGGTGCTAGAGCTCTCCATTGCCAACATATCAGACGGGAGTGGAGCGGTTATTCTAATACCTTATGAGCGTAGGCAAATTATCCATGATGCATACATACAAAAGAACCATAATGCCTAAAATACTAAGCATAGAGGGGCTATTTACAAGGGAAACCAAAGGGAAAGCATATCATACTTATGTACCTCGGTGCAGGAAGCAGCAGCAGCCCTTTCCAAGTTTTTGGTGGATCTCACCCTAACTGGAAATGCTATCAGGCAGGATGGATTGGATGGTCTTTTAAGCATCCCAATTCAGCTTGGTGAAGAAAGTTGGCTCTCCAGTGTTACACCCAGTCTGCCCAAGAGGCTTGTCAAAGGCCTCTTCTGTTAATTCCATGGCATCATTGCATGCAGTCTCTCTAGATCCAGAAATTCTGATGCCATAATAAGACTGTTCTACTCAGGGTATTGGGCTTAGCTCTGGAGGCCTGATCTACCTCAAAGTACCTTGTGATTTCATCCATATGCTTTTTAGTTGGTCCAGGCTCTGTCTGGACCCTAAACTTCCCACACCCCTTTTCCCCTTGTACAAGTAAAAATCAGAGTAACTAACTTATACCTAGTTGTCCTACTTGGAGCATTAGGAATTGTCTCCTAGCCCAGCAGGCTAATATAAAGAGACATCCAGCCAAGGCAACCTGAAAAACTAAAATAACTATCAGTGGATGAAGTGCCCAGTGAGAAATAGCGTTGCCAATGGATGACCACACAAAGGCATCCCACCAGGACCGATGCATTATATCAGCAAGCTCTTTAGAAGTTTTAACAATGTGCTGTGCTGTGTGGTTCACCTTGATTGCAATGAGATGCAATGGGTGTGATACTTCTTGCACCCTTTTGTTTAAATCTGTTAAATTACAAAGCTACATAGATACCTTTAATTCATCCTCTACATGGAATCTTTCTAATCTGGAAGGCTGCGGTATGTATTCAGCCTCCAAAATGTAGTTCTTGACGGCCTCTTTTAAATAGAATTCCTGCCCAAAACAATCCCTAACATGCTGACAGAAGCACGGATTCCCTGCAGTCCTATTAATATTGATGGCATGATCACTGGGCAATATATATGCCAAGGGGCAAGGGGTCTGTAAACAGAAACAGTTTTGGCTGAGTTGGACTGACACAGAAGTATTCATAGAAGCAATATGGTAGTCAGTGTTGTTTTGTTGAGCTATCCCCTTTAAATCATCGAAACAGTGAACCCATTGTTTAGTAAACATGCATCCTGTTAAATCAAAGAAATGCGTGTGGTTAGACCAAGGGAATTCCACTGACAGGTTGCTTGTATATTATATTCCCAGTCAGTAATGAACTGGGTAGGATACATGCTAATCCGGGAGGCTCCTGCAACACTTCCCAATAATTTCCAGATCCAGGTTAGGGTGCCCATCCTGTTTCCCTGTAGGGAACACAGAACATTGGGCTTATAAACACAGCCATAGTATACCAACTACAGAGAGGGGGAAAAAGAGAGGAGCCAAATTGGGAGCCACACACTGGCAACTTTGGCTGTCCAGTCTGAATCAGTGTGAATAGTTAAGGGGCAGTCAAGCGGTTCGTGCTCCAGTATAGCACGTAGAGCTTCTACCTCGGCCACTTGGCTGGAGTGGAGCCTGACTTTCCCTTGAAGGGATAGGGAGTCCGATACATGAATCACTCCCAAGTTGGCTCTAGGGCTCCCATCCACATGCATCGAGGATCTGTCACAAAACCAACAGATGAATCCTTGCAGTAGTGCCTCTTCCAGAGAGGCTCCCCACTCAACTGGCCAATTTACAGTGTTTATTGGTGGTAAAGGGCACTCGTGTGTGGCTCCCGTAACAATTAGGCCATATGGAGCCGGTGGTTCTTGTGGCTGTTTTTGAAAATCCACCCCACGTGACACCAAGGAAACAGTCCATTTGGCTTGTGATACTGGGGCTTCCCATTCTCTAGGCTTATCAAAGGGAGATACTTCCCTCTTCAGGTAAACCAAGGGTTAATGAGGTGTTAGGATTACATCAAGGGTCACAGGGTGAGAGTTGACCAACCAAAAGGAAAAGAGGTGGGCATCTTGGAGATGCTTCCAGATCCTTCCAAGAAGGAAAATATAAAACTTCTGAGAGACCATGTGGCCAGAGAGAGAGAGAGAGAAACAAAGAGAGGAGAGCTGGGCCAGTCGAGCTGGCAGACATGCCGTGTCTCCTGGACCCCCCCTCTCTTCTCCTTTAGACCATCTAAGCCTATAACCTAATTGTGAGTAACTAGAAATAAGTAGTTAGTCATGTTAGGGATGTTGTTATTTTGGGAATTGGCTGATCTTAAGAATGTATCTGTGCTGTTATATCTGTTTTTGTAACTTCTTGTAACTAAGCGTAACCTGGGAGGGGGGGGGGAGCCTCTCAAGTGTGATATGGTTTTGTTTATTTGCATGCCTTGATTAAACACTTTCTGTAAACCTCCGTTTCTCTCCATTTCCACGCCAGGTTTGGCACACTCTACATAGGACCTCTCTCACTCGGGGGGGGGGGGAGGTGGAAGTTCCTTACGCTTAGAGATTGGGCAGAGTCCCTCCTGTTCTGTCCAACTGATTCATAATTCAGGGTGGTGGTGGCAGCATACCTGATCGAGCTGGGGAGATTGCCAGCCTTTCCAAGCATGGGAGTCAGCTTTGGGAGGCTGGCAAGGACCCCAATAAAATGCAGGGGGGAATTTCCAGTCTTGCAAGGATGGGAGTCAACTTGAGAGACTGGAAATAAACCTGCAGTGTCACATGGCTATCCTGGCATTAGATACCTGGCTGTCCTGGACTTCCCCAGATAAAATATATTTAAGTGGTGTGTGGGGAGTCTGGACAATCACACGGGCACCTCCTATCATAAATTCCCAGTGTGTTAATGCCCAGACCAGTGTGAGGTACATTTTCTCACATGGAGTGAATTTCATTTCATGTGGATCCAGATTTCAGGAGGCATAAGCGATAATACACTGAGTGCCATTCAGAGATTGTGACAGAACTGCCCCAATACTCCTGTCAGAGGTGGTTAACTGTATGAGGAAGGGCCTGGACATGTTCGGATGAGCTAGCGCGGGTGCTTTCATCAGATCCTCTTTTAACTGTGCGAACGCCTGCTGCTGTGCAGAACCCCATTTCCACTGGGCATTCTTTTTCAAGAGAGTATACAAGGGCCTTGCCTTGGCGGCAAAAGACTCAATGAATTCTCGAGAAAAGTTGAAAGTTCCCAAGAGTGAATGAAGGGAGCGCACATTGGTAGGTGCTGGCAGCTTAGCAATTACCTCTACACGCTGGGAGTCTGGAGTGCGATCCTCAGCTCCCAGGCAGAGCCCTAAGTATTTAACTTCAGTGGAGACTAACTGAGCCTTTTCTTGATTGGCCTTGAAACCCCTGTCTCTTAGGAGTCCCAAAACCTTGTGGGTGAGTCTTTTCCTCTGGGTCGGAATGTACCAGAATGTCGTCCACATACGACAGGACATGAGATCATGAGGCTGGCTGCAGCCTATCCCCCATCTTGACCACATGTGTATGGCAGATGCTGGGACTTGAATGGGATCCCTATGAAGTTCTTTTGAAGACGTACTGTTGCCCTCGGAATGTGAAAGCAAATTTATACCAGCACGCTTCATGCAGCGGTATGGAGTGGAAAGCGTTAGCCAGGTCCACTACGCTGTAGTATCTTGCCCCAGCAGTGACAGCTGTCAAGATCTCATTGTATTTGGCTACAACTGGGACTACTGGGGGAGTGGTGGCATTTAATGTTCTAAAATCCACCGTCATCCTCCAGGTCTTTCCATCTGCCTTCAGAATGGGCCAGATGGACTGCGTTGGACTGCGTCGGGGGGATAACATCCCACTTGATGAGCCTCTCAATGGTTTTCCCTATACCTTTCTCTGCTTCTGTGGGGTATTTGTACTGCTTCTGGAGTAGCGGATCTCTGCCCTCAGTCAGAACACAGGTGCCTTTCACCCTTCCACACTCTATCTTATCCTGTATCCATACCTTGGGGAAATCTTGTACCCAAGGATCACTAGTCAGGCTCTGCACAGGGGTGGGGGCCTTGATGGCTGCACAACGATGGCCCGCCGAGATCTCAAGGGGGCCTTGATCCAATTTCCATAAGAAACTATTTGCATAGTCCACCGTGAGCTTGTTTCCTTGGAGGAAGCTGATGCCCAAAAGGTCTTCGTCATCTCCCTGATTCTCACAAGCCCACAAGCTGAACTGGAACGTCCTTATGACCAGGGGAATGTCAGTCCAAACCTGGGCATGGTGTTCTCCCCCCCACCATATCCGGTCAAGCGGATGGCATCAGAATTGGGATTGCCATGTCTCATAGAATCATAGAATCATAGAAATGTAGAGTTGGAAGAGACCACAAGGGCCATCCAGTCCAACCCCCTGCCATGCAGGAAAACCCTCAAAGCACTCCCGACAAGTGGCCATCCAGCCTCCACTTAAAAACCTCCAACGAAGGAGACTCCACCACACTCTGTGGCAGCACATTCCACTGCCGGACAGCCCTGACTGTCAGGAAATTCCTCCTGAGGTTCAGGCGGAATCTCCCCTCCTGCAGCTTGCATCCATTGCTCCTTGTCCTGGTCTCAAGAGCAGGAGAAAACAAGCCCACTCCCTCCTCGACATGACGTCCCTTCAAATATTTAAACATGGCTATCATGTCCCCTCTCAACCTTCTCTTCTGCAGACTAAACATACCCAGCTCTCTAAGTCTGTCCTCATAGGGCATGGCTTCCAGGCCCCTCACCATTTTGGTTGCCCTCCTCTGGACCTGCTCCAGCTTATCCATATCCTTCTTGAATTGGGGTGCCTAGGACTGGACACAGTATTCAAGATGAGGTCTAACCAATGCAGAATAGAGTGGTACCAATACCTTCCTCGATCTAGACACCATACTCCTATTGATGCAACCAAGAATTGCGTTGGCCTTCTTGGCTGCCGCATCACACTGCTGACTCATGTTCAGCTTGTGGTCTATGAAGACTCCTAGATCCCTTTTAGCCAGCCACGTGTCCCCCATCCTATATTTCTGCATACCATTTTTTCTGCCTAAGTGTAGGACCTTACATTTCTCTCTGTTGAAGTTCATTTTGTTAGCCTTGGCCCAGCTCTCCAATCTGTCCAGGTCCTTTTGAATTTTGATCCTGTCATCAGGCGTATTAGCAACCCCTCCCAATTTGGTGTCATCTGCAAATTTGATCAGCGTGCTCTCTATTCCTTCATCCAAGTCATTAATGAAGATATTGAACAGCACCGGGCCCAGGACAGAACCCTGTGGCACCCCGCTAGTCACTTCTCTCCAGGATGAGAATCTGCCATTGATGACCACCCTTTGGGTACGGTCAGTCAACCAGTTACAAATCCACCTGACAGTAGCCCTGTCCAGCCCACATCTTACTAGCTTCTTTGCAAGAATGTCATGGGGAACTTTGTCAAAGGCCTTACTGAAATCAAGATATACTATGTCCACAGCATTCCCTTCATCTATCAAGCAAGTAACTCTATCATAAAAAGAGATAAGATTAGTCTGGCATGACTTATTTTTGAGAAATCCATGTTGACTTTTCGTAATTACAGCATTGTTTTCTAAGTAATTAGAAACTGACTGTTTGATGATCCGCTCCAGGATCTTTCCAGGTACTGATGTCAGGCTGACTGGGCGATAATTATTTGGGTCGTCTTTTTTTCCCTTCTTGAAGATGGGGACAACATTTGCCCTCCTCCAGTCTGCCGGAACTTCTCCGGTCCGCCAAGAGTTTTCAAAGATTATAGCAAGAGGTTCCGCAATGACCTCTGCTAGTTCTTTTAAAATCCTAGGATGCAATTCATCTGGTCCTGGAGACTTGAATTCATCCAGTGTGGACAGGTATTCCTGTACTACCTCTCTATCTATTCTGTGCTGCATTTCCCCCACTTCCTCACCTGCTCCTCAACCGCCAGGTTGCGTGTTTTTATCCTTTTGGGAAAAAACTGAGGCGAAGAAGGTGTTGAGGAGTTCTGCCTTTTTTCTTCCTCCTGTTATTAATTCACCATCTTCCTTGCGCAGTGACCCTATCGTCTCCTTCTTTTTCCTTTTGCTGCGGACGTATTTAAAAAAGCCCTTTTTATTGTTTTTAATGTCTCTGGCCAGCCTAAGTTCGATCTGTGCTTTAGCCTTTCTGACCTTCTCTCTACATCTCTTGGCTACTTGCTTATAATCTTCTTTGGTGATTTCCCCCTTCTTCCATTTCCTGTACATGTTTTTCTTAATACTTAGCTCAGCTGAGAGCTCTTTAGTCAACCATTCCGGTTTGTTCAGATGCCTTCCATTTTTCCTCCTTAATGGCACAGTTTTAGCCTGTGCCTTCAGTATCTCCCTTTTAAAGAACTCCCATGCATCCTGAACTCCTTTCTCATTGACTATTCTTGACCACGGGATTTCTCACCAGTTTAGGGTGCAGCACATTTAGTGCTGCTCCGGAATCTACAAGTAAAGTGGCAGGGGTCTTTTCCCTATTGGTCCCAATGCCTACCTTCACCCAAAATCTCCCCCATCTGTTGGGCGTCAGCCAAGCCATGACATTTTTAGGGAGATCCTTGGACCGAAGGCCTCCCTATTCCAGCAACTCCAAGTTGGGATAGTACCCCACTGGAGGAGGACCGTTGGTCACAGTGTTCACCAGCTGGTTACCTCTCAGCTGGGATGCTTTGCCAGAGCCTCAATGAGCTCTAAGGTGGGTCGCTTATCAAACTGGCTCATGTCTAGTCCCAGCTTTTTCAGGGCACCCCAGAGCTTTACTCTCTCTGCAGAGTTGGTTTGTGTTGTGGGATCATTATTCTCTGGATGGCTCCCGAGGAGCATCATTGTCCAGGGTGGGTCGGGGACCTGAGGCTGGCGTGCAGGGTTCCCTGCTCTGTTTGATAGACCTCGGGAGTCTTTGGCTCACCAAGACTCCTGCCTCCCTTTGTATTCCTGCTTCGGAGGAGGATGGGAGTTCCAGTTCCCCTTGGGAGCTGAAGCCAGGGCTGCCTTTCTATGTTGGGAATCGGGTCCATAGTTGGAGTATATCACCTCCTGTATGGGTTCCCAATTCCCAGCTTCATTCCTGTGTGGCCTCTGTGGGGGTCTCAGGGCTCCAGTCTTGCGGAGTAAGTCAGAGACTCTCCGGATATTGGCATTAAAATCTTCCCATGACATGGTCTCAGGATTTATGAGACCCAGGGCCATTTTAGTCTCATGGTTCAAGCCTCTGTAAAGAAGCGTCTTGAACCCTGCATTATTGAAATTCCAATTGCCGTGAGCTACTTGAACCTTCTCGGCCAGTATAGCCAGAAGCTGCTTTCTGGCTACATAAGCCTCGAGGTTCTCCTTGGGTCTCTGCTGCTCCATCACATACAGGACTCCTGCGCTCTGTCTGGGCCACAGGATCCTGATGATTTCCCTCATCCAATCATGGGCATCCAGCCTCACCAACCCTCGGGTGGCAATGGCTGACTCTAGGATAGAGAGCTCAGAAGGAGACAAACACAGCCAGGCCAACTGGGTCAAATCCTGGCCATTGGCTGTGGGGTGTGAATGGATCACAGCATTAAGCCACATGATTCCAGTGTTTTTATTAAGGGTGCCAAGCTGATTGGCGATCACCTTGGCTTCCGTGGCTTTCCAGGGGACCCTAGTCTCTATTTCATGGGTCTCTTCTGCCTCATCCTCATCATCTCCATTGTCCCTAGGAGGCACCCTCTTCTTAGTCATGGAACAGGTCTAAACTGAGTGAACGGGGGCGCTACTATCAACTCAGTCGGGATTATGAGGGTGCATAGCCACTGCATTCTCAGGCAGTGGCTCCCTGAGGACGGCAAGGGGAAGGGAAGGAAAAAACTCTGGGCAGACTGCTGAAATAACTGCCTGCAGCTCCCTCTCTAACTCCTCTACCCTTTGGTGACAAGTCGTGTGACTGACTACTTCTTGCTGTTCCTTGAACTGCTTTGCCATTAATTTGGCGGCAGTTTTCGATGGGGCCAGCTCCTTCTCTAATGCTTCAGCCTGTTCCTTCCAAGTCTGAGCTTGGAGGGTCGCCTCACTAAGTTTCTGGGATGTGGCTTGTGCGACGGACGCGAAGGTTAGTTTGTCTGCACGCACAACCTCAGCTTCAATCTGAAGCCAGGCAACCTCTTTATTCAATTCTTCGATCTGGGCTCTAGCCACTACCAGGGCATTTGAGGCATCCCTTGCAGCGAGCCAGAGCCCCCACACCGCCAGGGCATCTCCCTTAGGAATGAGAAGGGATCAGGGGTTTTAAAGCTGGAGTCTTTCCAGGGGCATTTCCCCTTGTGGAGGACCCAAGGTTCTAACCTCCCCGTAACCTTCTCCTCCTGCAAGAGATTTTTCACCTCCATATCAGTTCTCAAGCTTTCATTACTGCCAAACTCAAGTGGGACCACGTCGGTAATGACAGGAAGGATCACCAGGACCCCTGGGAGAGTGCTAGGGAGATGAACCTTACGGAACCTTATCTGGGAAAGAGGGTGAGGACCCAATCTACAGCCTGCCCAAAGTGTCTCTTTTGCTGATCTAAGCCCGGTCTTCCACCTCAACAGCTTAGGGCAAAAGAACAGAGGTACAATTCATGGACTGGGAGGATCGCTTTGATCCTGGGAGAAAACCTCCACCTAGACTCCGCCAGCAATGAAGGCGGAACATGAACTCAACAGAACTTACAATGCCGCCTGGCCAAGCAGCATGGAAAGAGGGGGAGGAACCAAACTGAATCATCTCTAAGTTAGTTTTTCGGATGAGGGGTGCCTTCCTCTACCTTGGGGAAACCTTTTAAAAACCCTAATCTAGGTCAGGAATCACCACCCACACCTAACTTTATTGGAGTCCAGGATTCCCCACCTGTATTCCTGCTGTATGGGATTCCTCACTCGTTTTGTTTTGGGATACTCTCTGTGGTAGTGTGTTCCTACCTTACCATGTACATGCAAGCTGAACCTGGCCTAGCACCTAGCACTCAGGATTCCAACTCACGATAGTCCCCAAGTTAGGGATGTGATTCCCAGGACAGCAACATGTACAGCCCTTGCGAACTACCATGATTCACTGCTCCGCTAGTGAACACATAGGGGTGGCTGCCATACACAGACCAAGATAGAAAGGGGAAAGGTTTCCAACCCTGATAGAGTGGCCCTAAGGCTCACACACACATATTCGCAAGCACTCATGTTTCTTGTGTTCCTAACACTCAAGGATTTCGGTTGGCCGTTCCCTACATCAGCACCGACCTGACCTGAGTAGGTCGTGACTTCCACTCAAATAAGGGATGCTGGGGCTGCCCACGTTCTCCACCAAGTCTATAGTGGGTTTGCATAGCTTGAGGTCTCCTGGGGCTACGTGATGGGGGATGGACTGGACTGACCTGGTTTTCGATTGTTTGACCATTGCTTCCTACGTGCTCATCTAGGTGACCTCTCTGGCATATTGAATCATGTTTAATATCAAAAATTCTATACCTTGGGATAGGGTTTACCAGCGAAGTAACATCTCCAAGAGATCCAATCTGTAGTTGATCCAACTTTGCCTGCCTTATTTGGGCTCTGCATGATGTTCAAAGCTGACTGGTTGTTGTCTTCTTCAGATAGCGTTTTGGACTCTTTTGCTGGTGAGTAGAAATCTGTGATCTGTTGCTCTGCTGTCCTTTTTAATAACAGACATTTAAATCTTAGATTACATGCTCTTTAGAAAGGTTACTCTTGCTCTTATTTCATTAAAACCATCAGGGTCGAGTTGAACTCATCACTCAGACGTCAGATGGATGGTGCTAGCCACACCCACACAAGCCAGAGGTTTTAACCAAATTCACAAGGACATGCGGTACAGACATGTCCTTGAGCCTGGGAGCTGAAGCTCCCAATTTTCTGGTTCCTCATCCTAGCAAATGATTGTCTGTTGGAAAGGGATTGCTGTGACATTTGCCCCAGTTAAAATACTTTTGATGAGCATGTGGGGAAAGCACCTGGGGAATGACTTGGCAAGTCATGATGTAATCCCCAAGGGACAGTAAGGCTGAGTCATGATGACATGAAATCCTGGCAAGGTGGTGCATCAGCCATGGTCCCTAGCTGATGAGCTATCAGCCAATGTGTACATAAAGAAGTGAGCTCTGACAGGCTTTCTCTCGGTCTCCCTAACTCTTGCTGATGGCAGAACTCTGTCCAAGCATACCTCTGCCTGATGTGATGATGAAGGATGCTGAACCTTTGACTGAGGATCTGTGAATCCTGCCTGAACAGTTGTATATATTGGAACTCCAAGAATAAAAGCCTCCAGGTATTTTTGGATGACAATACTGTGTGCTAGTGTTTCTAACTGGTGGGTAGTTTGGGGTCAGAGCTAATGCTGTATGTTCACACTCTGCTGCTGCTGCTCACGCTTGTGGCTGTATTTTGATACTCTGCTGTGTGTTTATTGCTTGCCTCTGAGCCACGTTTTTGTTCAGAGCGCAGTGGTTCCAGGGAGGATTTTGTGCTAGGTGCTTAAATCCATTCCCTGTCATTGTCTCCATTTTTGCCCTTGGGAATCAACTTGTAGTAGGCATGGAGCTGTTGATCTCCAGAACTGGAAAGCAATATGTTTACTGAGATGTACATTCCATTCATTTCAATTCAACTTTCTGCTAAGAGCACAAAGAACTGTAGTCTCAACTTGCAATGGTAATCTCTTTACTCTGAATTGTATCATGCATGTGTATTTTGTACAGACTGTTGCTAACCCAACAGATGAGAGTTCTGTTTTTCACATACACTCTTAACTGAGGACTGGGGCAATCAGCAGCCCTTCAGATGATGCTGGACTGCAGCTCCCATTCTCTCTGTTATATTGAGGTGACAAGAGTTGCACCCCAGCAACACATGGAAGGCCACAGATTGTTCATTCTTGATTTAAAGAAATGAAGAAACCCTCCTGGTGAATAAAGGAGAGGAAGGGAGACAATTGTTTGGAAAACTTATACAGTTGGTTAGGGAAATATAGTCCTCCAGCTGCGGAACATCATGCCTCCCTGATGACCAGGCTGCTTTGGGCTGATAGATAGAGGAGGTCAACTTCAAGTAGTTCTCCATCTTAGGGAAGAGGAGTGCAGTTTATGAGCTTTGGTATGAGAACCAGGGTGTAAAAATGGGTGTCACCATTTTCATCTCTCATATGTTGGAAGGGACAGTCCCCGTGAAGAGCCAGGGTGATGTAGAAGTTTGAGGGTTGGACTAGAACTCTGGGAGAGCAGGATCTGAATCCCTCATCAGCCATGGAAAGCCACCTATAAGAGACAGATGACCTGAAAGCACGTAACAACAACAAATAGTGCCTGCATGTGTGGCCTGTGGCTGGAGACAGAATAGCTGGACAAGGCTGCAACTCTGTTTCTAGAACAGCTTTATCAAAAGTTGATGCAGTGGTGGCTCCTTCAGTGTCTGATTGTGGAATCAGTTTTGCCCTCTTGTGTGCTGGAAGAAGTAGACCACCAGGGTGTGCTCATTAAAGCAAAATTAAGTACTACTATAGACCCAAAGAAAGTTAGTGTGATGTAATGATTTGAGCTTTGGGCTACAACCCTGGAGACCAGGGTTCAATTTCCTTCTTGGCCATGGAAATCCACTGGGTGACCTTGGGCACATCACATACTCTCAATTCCAGAAAAACCCCATGATAGGTTCACCTTAGGGTCACTATTAGTTGGAAATGACTTTGAAGGTTCACAACAACAATAGACCTGATTTAGTTGTGTTTTTTAAAATAATTAATGACCTTTCCAATCCTCACAAGCAACTCAGAGCTAGATATTTTTTTTAAGTAAAACTAAATGCTACAAACCACTGAGCTGCAGTACACAATACAGTCTCAGGCAGCATATGATATTCCTCTTCCATCTTTTACTGAGGCAAAATGCTTAAATTTGTATAAGCAAACAGAAAGTTACAGTTATGTTACAAAATGAGTGAAGGTAGCCCTCATTAAGCTATAGTCATAACATAACAAACACCTTTGTGTTTGGATTTTGCTGAATTACAGGTGACCAGTTATTTATTTTTTATTGACCCTCTGAAATTGACCCTCATGGTACTCCACAGTGGGCTGGTAAAAAGTGGCCAGTAACCATATCTCCTTAATTTCTGGAAAGCTTAAAGTAAAGGCAGACAGGATGTCAGGCATTAGCACCTAAGAACAAACTTCTTGGCTGTTTTCCAATGACCCACACTGAAAGCTATCATAGGGGGTGAGACAACATGCATGATAAGAAGGCACCCCTCCTGGCACTGACCCATTTTGAATTCTCAGACAATTTCCCCATCTTCCCCAAAAGAATTCTAATTTGATTTTTCATCTCAGATCTGGTTTATCAGGCAAAGCTTCAAATGTCCTCACCCTCAAGGGGTAAGGCAGCAGAGATCAAGGAGTGTAGGATCTGGTAAATGGGCAAGACTTGTTCTCAGCCCTTTCTCAAACATTAGCTGGCTGGCACCCTCACTCTGTGGTGGGAAGTGGGCGCATGTCCCTTCCATACTGTCTGTAATAGAGGTAAGCGTGATACTGGAGTTCAGGCAAGACCATGCGGAAGCAGCTGCTGTACTCAGCATAGGTGAGGTTCTGCTTCAGTTGGTAGCCCAGAATAGTGACACTGCCTGGCTGCCAAGGCCGCAGGGCATCAGTCATGTCTGCTGGTCCAACGGAATCATCTGCCAGGCACTTGGCCATAGTCTCCCGCAGCAGTGCCCGAAACGCATCCAGCTCTTGCTTCATGCGCATGTAGCCATAATGCTCCACTTTGTGCCAAAAAACCCTTTGGAAAAACTTGTAGAGTTGCATATCAAACCAATTCCAGGCCTGGATCTTCTGGGCCAATCCCTTCGAAAGGGGCTCCCCTTCCTTATGACGGACATTTAGCTTGACGTAGACCAGCTCTTCCATGTCAAGTCCTAACAACTCCCGTGCCAGGAGCAGGGACTCATCAAAATGCTCAGCAATCATCACCAGATGAAAGGTCTGATTGAGTCTCTCCAGCTCCTTGGACCAACGGCTGCTGGCTGCTTCTTCCTGCCTTGGATTCAGGCCCAAGTCAAAGGCCATGGGGTTTTTGGCCAGACCATTGCTGGTATCCTGAGCGTTGTAGTACTGAGTCGATGCCTCAAAGAAAGCAAACAGGGGCCTGGAGTGGTTGGCCAGTGGCTGGAAGGCAGGCACCATGTTCAGGTAATAATGAAAGACAGATTCAAAAGTCTGCACCGGGTGGCGTAAGATGGTGAGGTAGATGCTACGGGGGGGCATGACGGCCCTTACTTCCCCAACCTCCAGTCTCATGTGGCTGCAAAGCAGGTTGAAGTGAGTCACCCCAGGTGGAAGATCCTCTACAAATGCTCTGGAGAAGCGCTCTGGGTAGGCAAACTGATAGGAGTACAGGGGGAAAGCCACAGTCAGGTTACGCCGCTCACTGGCCCGAAAAAGGATGTTTTGCACTGTACTGCTGCCTGTTTTGTGGGTCTTCAGGAACAGAATGTTGAGCTCTCCTGGCTTTTCTGAGACAGGTTTTCCTGTACCTCGCTGAACAGCCAGGGAGCGAGTAGAAGTACTCTTCTGTTGCAAGCTCAAGAATTCTTCCTTCTGGTTGAAGTGGAGAACTTCTCTGCAAGAGAAGGCCACATAAGCAGAGTTATTTTGCAAACATGTAGGTAGAGGGGCTTCTCAGAAGTGTGGTAGTGTACAGCAGAACCAGTGATGGTTGTCAAGGGAACAAAACAGACTAAAGTTGAAGCTATTTTGTACCAACTGCTGTAGCTGTTCACAGATGACTACGATCATGCTACAGACTCCAGAACATTTTCTTATTTGGATTATATAAAATATATAAGTCTGCCTTCTGGGTCAGAACCATGGCCATTATAGTTTGATGTTGTGGTGGCCCCCGAGAAAGGCCTTGAATAATATCCATGTAGAACAAGAAAAAATGAAGACACTCAGAAAACATCTGGCTCTTGTTACTTTATAAAAACGCAGCCACAGTTGAACAGCCACAGCTCATGTTTGTCTTCATTGTATCTAAAACCTGGTAATAGATTTTGTTCTTTGCTGTAGATTTCTCATTGGCAGAAATTATTTAAAACATTGAGCCTCTCACCACAGTTTTTATAATTGATCAGTCAGAACTTCTCTGCATCTTTTTGTTCATGGAAGTGTAAATTCAGTAACAGCATATTGGCTTGTTCGCATATGCAGTAACTATTTAAATCAGTTGAGCATTTCCAGTTCACAGCAAGTTTGCCCTAAGTTTTGATAAGCTTGAATACACTGTTGTTCTTTTTTTGGAAACAGTTAAAAGAAGTGTGCACTGCTCTTTCCAAAAAGAAAAGAAAAGAAAAAAGAAAAAAATCTGTCCCTAGTAGAAGAAACAGTCATTCTGTTATCTTAGTTTTTATATATTTAAGCATTTTTTACCTGACCTGTATCAACAGATCTCACAGGGGTATAATCAAGCAAATAACTTTTTTAAAAATCTAGACAATTCAAAAGCTTTAAAACAATAGAATAACTCAAGACACAACCTGTAGTCCATCAGAATGAAAAAGTAGCCACAATGCCAGTAGGCCTCAGGTGCTTGGCCGAACAGCAGAGTACTGTGTACTGGTGACAGCTGAAGTAAGAGGAAAGAGCAAAAAGTCTCCAAAGGAGGCCAAGACACTTCAGTTTGAATGGAGACCACCACTTCTGTAGAGTGGCTGTTATAGCAGAAGACACAGGAAGGGTAAGTGAGAGACAGCGTAGCTTCGTCACTTCTGCTAAGGTATCTGCTTGGCTGCATTTTTAATTCACAAAGATTGGGACTGGGAGTTCTAGGTAGTTTTTGTTAGCTGTTAATAATGCTGAAAGAAGCATAGGGAGGCTATCATATTGAATAGACCCTAGGATGAAGGGGACTGCAGCCTGAGAAAATTTATGTCAAATTTAAAAGGTGTTGGTATTTACAGTAACACAAGAATGCCAGATTGCTTGCCTACCAAGAAGGTGTATTCTGGCAGCTCTCCCTCCCAGGGTCATACTCAAGAGATTAGACTGTAAGGGCCCCAGTATGACCACATGCCATCTGTGGAGCTCTTGTGAGCCAGATACTGTCTACTTTGCACAGAAATAGACCATCTGGATTCTTAAAAGACCAGAAAGGGACAGTATACGAGCTTCTGCACAGGCCAGTGGTTGAACAGGTCGTGGGAGCTGCAAAAGCTGAAAACATTTGAAACATTTATTGTATAGACTCCACTGGATTCCACGCACACCCACCCCAAAGTTTTTGCTTCTTTTGCAAATGTTTCAAAAGCAATTTTGTACAGAATTTGTCTGCAAGAGACTCATCTTTACCTGGATCTTATACGTGGTACTTAATTTATAAACAAAGTCGGAAGACATTCTTTATAAGCAGGCAGCTCTTCCTCCTTGGCTCATAGTCAAGACTGTGGTTAGTCAGTGAAAAGGGAAGAACACTCAGTCTTTGTAGAGAGATGCAGCCCTTTTGCATTGCCTATCATGACCCTGTGCTTTCAGCAATTGAGGGGAGCAATAGTTTTTTAAAAAAAACACCCTAGGATCTCACATACTATCTGGAGAAAGGTGCCTGAAAAGTTCACCACTCTCACCCCCACCCTCTGCTCCCAAGCACTCACTGTTTGGTTAGCTGTTGGAGCAGCAGTAGCAATAGTAGCAAGATGGCTGCCAGCAGCCAGTAGCGGTGCTTCCAGATCACAACCGAGAGGCAGAAGCAGTTCATTTTCTACAGTTCTCCAAGGCAGAAGCACCCCTTTGGAAGCCAGGAGGACTGTGGACTAGATGCTCCCTGAAAAGACAGACCTAGCCTCTCCAGGGCAGCTCAGCACCCAGCAGTCACCAAACCAAGCCTTTGATTGGGTGGCCACTTAAGCCTCTCAGGCGATGGGTACCTTGCCTCGTCTCACCTCCCTAAAGCAGTTCATAACCTCCACAGACCATTAAGACATACAGCAGCCAAACAAACAGATGGAAGAGTGGAAGCTCCAACCTTGAGGGAGCAGCTGTTACACACTACAGACTGGAGCATGCCATGGGATGAACCAAATCTTAGAAGACATTACTAGCTTCCCAAGAGGCAAAGGCTGCCCGCCTGTTATTCTAAGAAGTCCCCCAAACTTGATAACTACAGCTAGTGGTCTTAAGCTTTTGGAAGAATTTGTCTTTTAAGCCAAGAAGTAACACAGCAGCAGGATTTTGGAGAAATCTTATGTAGAGAGGTGTCCTGTGGCTAATACCTGCACAGAAAAAACAACAATGGACTGTGGTCCCACAATGGTGCTTTTCTAGAAAAGAAACAAAACAAAACAAAAAAACCTGTGGAAATTCTATTTTCATTTTCACTCAGTTATCAAATCCACTGCTTTGATTCTGCTTTGACAAGCACTTACAGAGTTATTGTAGTTTCATTAAGACAGACCTTTGTGCTGGTTGTTCTGCCAGCACCTATGCAACTGGTGTCAGAACAGACCTTTGCTAGCACTACAGTGCTCCTCTAATACAACTTCTGCTTGCATTGCTTTGGATACAACCAATGATTAAATATTATAGAACATGAACTTTGCACACAGATTTCACATTAATGTTTCTGTACATGTTTTAGAGGAAGGACCTGGCAAAACCACCTTGCCTAAGAAAACCCTATGAAATTAATGAGATCACCACAACTTGAGGGCATATACATACATGCTACAGCTTTGCTAAATTACTTACAGAGAAGATGACATTTGTCCTTCCTGGCTTATGAAAAAGGGGTGGTCAAATGAATTGGGATGACCCTTCCTTTGGAACAATGTGCGACTGTACCATACCTTTAAAAGGTGGTACCAAGATGTCTTTAAAAAAAACACACCTCACTGAATCCCACCAAACTGGATAATTTCCAACTAATTTCTAAAATTATGTTGTTGGGCAGATGTTAGGTGTAGCAGTATCTCAGCTTCGGATGTTTTGCCAAAGTGGTTACTTCTCTATAACCAGATTCTGGTTATGGGGAAGTAACCACTTTGATTGCTGTGGTGAATGTTATATGTCAAGAACTGTACAGGGGGAGTATATTGGTTGGCTAACATGTTGATGGCTTTCAGTATCATTACTCATGATGTAGCTATGCATTGTCTCTCTGGGATGGGATTTGGAGAAATTGCTTTGAGATGCTGGGTCTTCTAGAGGGATCTGTTCAGAATGTGGCACTAGGGGCTGCTTTCAGTCTTGAGGTCCCTGCCTTCAGTTTTGTTCTCCATGCTATTTAGCACGTACATTAAACTACAGTGAGCCAGTCCAGAGCTGGGGATCCACTGCCACCAGTGTGTTGATAACACCCAATTTTCTTCCCATCAAAGCCCAAGGAAGCTGTTGTGATTCTAGATTCAGCCCTGAAAGCAATTGTCCATGTTGTTTGCAATGGCTCAGTGTGCACTTACAGAATTAAGATTAGTACACCAGCTGCAGCTCCCTCTACCGAGGAGGCTTTAACGGGCTGCACATTGTTATTCCCCCTGCCCCTTTTTAATGAAGTGTTTTTAACTGATGTATATGTTTCAATTGTATTTAGTATTATTTCATTTTTATTATCATTGCCTACAGTGTCATTCTTCTGGCAGAAAGCAGGGATGTAATACTTAAAGGCAGAGCTACTTCAGATACGCATTCTGAAAGAACTTTTTTATCTGGCAGATCCATCCAACCATACTGATGCTGACAAGGATAGCCCAGAATGATGCAAGACAGCTGACCAGAGATGTTGCACATGAAATATCAAGGAACCAGGCGGTCCCATTTAACTAGCTTGCTGCCATCCACATAGATGAACTCCCTGTAGTTCATCTTGCTGCCACTCCCACATTGTCAAATACAGCTCAGACTTCCACCAGCCAAGCAATATACTCACCTTAGGATTAAAGATCTCAAAGCCAGTTTTAATGCCCATCAGCAAGCTGCCTTAACAAGTTCCCCCAAGGTCACAGTGTTAAAGAAGCCAGCAGGAGACACCTGCTTTCTGTGATTATTTGGGAAATGGGGGCAGAGCCCATTCGCTTTGCAGCTTCAGGCACAGGATACTGGACAGAATTTGCATTGCTGTAAACCCCCCTTTTCATTCGCAGTTATGTTGTGTTCCATTTTCACAATGTGTTCCATTTTCACAATGGAACACATATATTCCATTTTCACAATGCTCCTATATTCAAATTGCTTTGGCAGAAGACATAATTGCCATCCAAACTCATTTTTTTCATTAAGTATATACCAACCAACCACCTACTCCTACAAAACTGTAAACATCTTACTTTGAGCACAGCTGCACTTTGGCAGGACTATACCAAACAATTCCTTGCTTGAATGTGAAATTGGATCAACTGTGGTCACTGGTGATCTCAAAGAAATGGGATGCAACTGCATGTATAACGTGGCTATGGCAGTGCAAGACATGGGATCCCAATGCATAACAGCTATAGATGCGACAGGTTGACCCTCCCTTATCCAAACTGCTTGGGACTAGAAGCATTCCATATTTTGGAAAATTTGCATAATGAGGTATCTTGAAGACAGGACCCTAAATACAAAAGAACAGGTTGCTTACCTGTAACTGTGGTTCTTCGAGTGGTCATCTGTGCCTCACACATTGGGATCTTCGCACATGCACGGCAGCATTCGGAAAGTTTCAGAGCTGAGCAGCTTCGAGGGAACCCTTCCCCCTGCTCGTACTGAGCATGCTCAACCCGCCAAGCTAACGGTCCCTCCTCAGTTTTGAAGTCCGCTGAAGCAGGACCTGAACAGGGGAAGGCTGGGCGGGTGTGTGTGAGGCACAGATGACCACTTGAAGAACTACAGTTACAGGTAAGCAACCTGTTCTTCTTCTTCATGGTCTCTGTGCCTCACACATTGGGAGACTGTGTAGCTTTGCCAATGGACGGTGGGTCAGGTCCTAGAGAATGGAAGACACTGCATGGCCGAAGCAGGCATCCCATCATGCCCAACAGTCCAGATGGTAGTGGCGCCCAAAGGTCAGGGGTCGTGACCAGGTAGCCACACAACAAAGCTCTTGCAGATCAACCCCACGAAGGAGAGCCGCTGAAGATGCCACAGTGGAGTGGGCACGGAACAGGGCTGGCGGAGGCTGTTTAGCCAGTTCATACGCCAAGAGAATGGTGTGAGCCACCCACTTGGAAAATCTTTGGGTGGACACCTTATAGCCCTTCCAACGACCACCATAACAGACGAACAGGTGGGGAGTCTGACGAAAAGGACGAAGTCCGTTGGATGTGGAAGGCCAGAGCTCAACGGGTGTCGAGCGAATGGAGAGATCACTCCAGAGGCGTAGGTGGGTCCGGATAAGAGGTGGGAAGGAAGACATCCAGGTTGAGATGGAAATCGGGGACAACGTTAGGCAGGAAAGAGATGTCTGGCCGCAGGACCATCTTGTCTCGGCGGAAGACAAGGAACGGCTCACTTGCAGCGCGGCAAACTTACTCGCTAAAGTGACAGCGATGAGGAAGGCTGTCTTGTCAGGAGCCTGTCATCAGAAGTAGCCATAGGCTCAAAGGGCAGTCACGTCAGCTGCGAGCGCACCAAGGACAGCGACCAAGGCAGAAGCAGCGAAGTTACCGCAGGATGAAGTTGTTGCAGTCCTCTCAAGATTTGTTTGGGGGTACCATGGTACCACGTGGCTGGTTGGCCACGGTAGCCGAGAGGTAGACCCTGAGAGATGAAAAGGGCAAGCCCCCATTCCTGAAGGTGCAGAAGGAAATACAGCACGGTAGGTAGGGCAACAGGCGATGTGGGTTCATGAGGGGCATCAGCAAGGGCCAAGAACCTCTACCACTCACAGCGGTAAGATCGACGCGTACACTCCTTCCTGGCCACAGGGAGGACATCCCATAGAGCCAGAGCATCTAAGGCATTATCCTGCAACGTGGAGACACAGGAGTGGTAGGTCTGGGTGCAGCACAAGACCGACCAAGTGCTAAAGGAGGCCTGGTGCAGAGGTTTGGTGCTGATGAAAGCTTGGCATCCGTCGTTACAGTGACCCGAGGAGAGGGGTCGACGAACAGCATCCTTGAGATTAGGTACCGGAGGGACAGCCACCACAGGAGAAAGCACCTGTTAGGGAATCTGAAGTAGGAGGCCCTGCTTGTCTCGAAGAGGGTCGAAGACCCCAGTGAACCAATGATGCAGCAGGTGAGCACGAAGGCAAGAGAGGTAGGTGACCACCATCATTGCCACCACGTAGCCGAGAAGTTGCTGGATTCTGCTCACGGAGACTACCGGGCACAGAGAAATACGGTAACAGCCTGGCGCAGAGTGAGGGCCCGTTTCACTGGAAGGAAGGCCTTGGCAGTGACAGAGTTGAGAGTGGCGCTGATAAAGTCCAGAACACGGGTCGGCTCGAGGTGAGACTTCTTGGGGTCCACCTGGAGGCCAAGGTCGGAGAAAAGAGGCAGTGTAAGGTGAATGTCCTCGTACAGTTTTTGCTTCCAGGATTGGTCACAAGGTACCGTCCAATCTCGGTGCCGTGAAGTACCGGGGAAAAGAAGCTGATGGTACTGGCCAAGGATGGAACCCGTCCTATGACCACTTTCTGCAGCAAGGACTGTATCCCCTTTAGCAAAGCTGGGTTGTCTGGGGTGGAGTGGAAGACGCCTTGAGGTGGTATACTTTAAAATTCGATGGTGTAACCAAGATGGACAATGGAAAGAGCCCAAGGGTCCGTAGTGATGTGACACCATTCGCCGAGATGGCGGTCAGCAAGCCGGTAGGCAGGTAGAAGAGTGGATGTGGTGGCAACCTGCAGCGGAAGTCAAAACCGTGACTTCGCCATACAGGGAGAATTCACTGACGACGGTCACCACCTTGACAAGGTCCTGTGTGTCGCAGACAGAGGTGAGGACCAAACTGATGTTTGGCGTGGCGATCGGGACAGTTAAGAAGAGGTCGGCCGATGCCAAGAAGAGCAGGAAGCAAAACTGAGACGGGACTGCGGTGTTTGATGGATCCCCATCCTCTTGGCTGTAAGATGTGCCTTGATGAGATGATCCATGGCATCATCTGTAGTCGCATGGAACAGGCCCTGTCCATTCAAGGGTAAATCTTCGATGCGCTTCCTGCTGTCCTCTTGGAGCCCCACGGACTGCAACCAAGTGAATCACCGAAGGGTGACCGCGCTGACCATCACTCGAGCTGCTCCTTCGACCACGTGCTGGGAGGACAGGATTTGCTGGTTGGACAAGGCCACCGATTCGTTGTAGAACTGGATGGCGCTTGTCCTAAGGTCATGTGGGAGATAGGCCAGCAAGGGATAGAACCTGTCCCAGATGTACCGCTGGTAGGCAGCGAGGCAAGCCTGAGTGTTCAAGGTCTTCGCGATGAAGGAAGACGCAGAACAGAAAGTCTTCCAAATGAATCTAACCTGCGACCTTCCCGATCAAGCAGAGTGGTATGAGCCCTCTTACCACTGTTCGTCTGGGACGATTCAACCACTATGGAATTTGGCACTGGCTGGTTAAAGAGAAAATCAACATCCTTCTTTTGGGTCCTGTAAAAGTGCTCCAGACGATGAGAGATTGGCTGCAAAGAGGCTGGCTGGGCCCAAAGATATTTCAATACCTCCTGCAGAACAGGCAGGAATGGTATCGGTGCTGCTGATGGTGGACGAGTGTCCACACAATGGAAAACCAGGTCCTGCACTGTCGGAGCCAGTTTTGAGACATTGAGGCCGAGGGCGTTGGCCATTCATAGGAGGATGTTTGAGAATGGTTTGACATCCTCGGGTGCCGAGTCCGGGGTTGGCTCTCCAAAGGCCAATGGCGGAGATGAGTGCAACTCATGTGTGGAGTCGCCGGAATCCAAGTCCGTCTCATAGGACTGGGAGGAATGTGAAGGAGGCCCATGGTCACGAGGCAGAGCTGGCAATGCCACAGCCTCCAGAGGTGGAGCAGGTGCAGAGGATGGCACTGCAGACGGTACCGACGGCAGCATGACCGGCGGTGGTGCCGTCGAGGATGGTACCGGCAGAACAGCCAGAATAGGCCGCACAATCGACTGGGTCGAGACTGGAGCCATCAATGGCTGTTGGGGCACTGGATGGGCTTCAGTAGTCAGGCGAGAAACAGCTGCCAAAGCTCAAAGAGGTGGTGGTATCAGCCGGTGGTGCGGCAAGCAGTCCTTGGATCGACGGTTGTAATACAGAGACCGTGATCTTGGCCGGGGTGGAGACCTTCGGTATGGAGAGATCAGGTGGTACCAGGACACCGAGGACGGAGACCGGGACTGACAGCAGTACGGCAACCAGTGACAGATGTCAGCATGATACCGGGCTCTATGCGCAGGGGAGCACGTATAGTACAATCCCAGCTGCTCCTGCCATACGTGCTCGTGGCCATAGCAAGCAATGTGCGAGGCTGACGAGAATGGTGAGTCGAGCCTCATCCAAGACCTGCCATGATCAGGGGTGGCCTCTCGTGCCGCGGGGATCACTGTCTGCCTGCAAGGCTTGGAGAGTGCGCCGGACTATGACGGACGCAGTCACGGGAAATTGCCCTCTGCTGAGACAGCCTGTGGAGTATCCAAGGCAGGGCAGGAAGGTTCTGGACGGTCCAGTCCCTGTTCGGGTTGACCGTGCAGCAAGGCCGATGTGGCCAGCACAGGTGGATCCGATCGAGCCGGAGGCTTCTCCAAGGCAGGTGAGTCGAGCCTTGTCTGAGACTTGCCACAATCAGGGGTGGCCTCCTGCTGCTGTGGGGATCGTTGCCTGCCTGCAAGGCCCAGAGAGCGTGCTGCACTATGGCGGACATGGTCATGGGAAATTGCCCTCTGCTGAAACAGAGCCTGTGGAGTATCCAAGGCAGAGCAGGAAGGTTCCGGATGTTCCAGCCCATGTTCAGGTTGACCATGCGGTAAGGCCAATGCGGCCAGCACTGGCGGATCCGATCGAACCAGAGGCTCCTCCAAGGCTTTCGACAGGAGCACCACTGGAAGGGGGGCATCATCAGGCTCCGTGGAAATATTCGAGGCGTCTGCCTCCTCGACCATAGCCATCGTAGGCTGGGTCGGCAGGGGTGACGGGAGACAAGATGACAAGCTGGTGAAGATGACTGGTGTTTCTCCTTCTCCTTCTTCTCCTTCTTCTTCTCCTCCTCCTCCTTTAATGAAGGGTGTAAAGAATGTGAAGAAGGCCGTTTCTGTGGAGCCACCATGAGGGGCTTGGGTGGGACCACCTGTAAGCCCGCAGAGGCATCCGCTGATGACAAGGAGATGATCGGTGCCCTGTAAAGCTTTGGAATCCGAGGCAAAAAGGAAACCAGAGGCAAAGATGTCGAGGACGGTACCGAGCCTGGTACCGTCAAAGTTGGTATCGCAGCCATCGATACTGACGAGGGTGTGGTTGCGGGTCGCGTAACAGCGGAGGAATGCAAAGCCATGGAAGGAAAGAGGGCAGTGCTCTCAGCTGCCTGCTCCTTAATTTTTAAGGCTTGCTCCCAACAATGGGACTTCAACCTTGAAGACCTATTTTGCAGGGTTTGTGCTATAAATTCCCTACAAATGGAGCAGGCCTGCACGTTGTGGGTCCCTCCGAGGCAGAAGAAGCACTTGGAGTGCCCGTCGGAAAGGGCAACTTTTCAACCACACAAGACACAGAGTTTAAACAACTAAGACATAAGAATAAAGAGAGGTGTTCTCACAAAATAAAAAGTCCAAAGAGGAAAGAATGAAGATGAAAAATACAAAGAAGAAGCTGCTCAAGCAGGAGAACCTTCTGTTCACCGTGAACACGCCAGCAGATGAAAGAAAACTGAGGAGAGACTGTTAGCTTGGCGGGTTGAGCATGCTCAGCATGCTCAGCAGGGGAAGGGGTTCCCGCCAAGCTGCTCAGCTCTGGAACTTTCTGAATGCTACCGCGCATGCGCGAAGATCCCAATGTGTGCGGCACAGAGACCACGAAGAAGAACTTATTAATATTTCATATATATCTTAAATTGTACATTTAAATTGTTGTAGATTATATATGATTCTTTCATTATCGGGTCCACTTTTTCATCAGTTCTTCTCTGGCCTTCTTGCTGTCAGGAACCTGAGGAAATTACGGGACTTCAAGTCAAGTACTTGCTTGTGCGTTGCTTGAGTCTCTCACTTGGCCTGGAGCCTTTTTCTGCCCTCAGTTTGCTTAGGACCATGTGTGCAGTTCCAAGTAAGCCTTCCTAATTCCCTCATGTTCATCACAGGAAAAAGACAGTTCTGCTTTTCAAAGTTTTGGGTTTTGGAAGGCTTCAGATTCCTGGTTAAGGGAAGTTCAACCTGTACCTCTCCAACTGCTCTGAGCCTGCAGCTATCATGACCCCTTGCCATTGGCACTGCTGGATATGGCTGAGAATTTCAGTCTAAGAATATCATAGAATCATAGAGTTGGAAGAGACCACAACGTAACCTGGCTCCCTGAGCTGCTCCTCACATGACATGGTTTCCAGACCCTTTACCATTTTGGTCACTCTCCTTTGGACACGTTCCAGCTTGTCAATACCCTTTTTGAATTGGAATAGGTCTCACATGGAATACTGCATCCAGTTCTGGGCACCACAATTCAAGAAGGATATTGACATGTTAAATGTAAGGATGGGTCAACCAAATCCTCGGATCTTCAAATCCTCAACGAAGATTCGAGATTTGCAAATCTGAATCCCCACACCAAAATAGGCAAACCGAATCTTTCAAATCCACCAAATAGTTTGTTTTTAAAAATTGGCACCTCCAGGGCCTGCCAAAGGTCTGATTGTCCGGTGGGCCCCTGGGCACATGAAAATCATGGCATAAAGCCCCACGTACACACTGGAGGCTGCCTGCGCCAGTTTGTGGGGCTGCTGCCTGTGCCCACTTGTGGGGCTGCCTCCCTCTGCAAGGTAATAATCTCTATTCTTTTGACTTGAGACTGGAGGGTAAGGATTGGGAATTATTGAGACTAGACTAGAGACTTGACTTGAAAGTCCCTTGCAGGACTTGAGGGTAAAGAATTGAGACCAGACTAGAGGCTTTTTTCCCCCTTAAGTGCCTTGTTGCAGGACCTGAGACTGCAGCGTGCAGAATTGAGACTGGACTAGAGGCTGGTGTTTTTTGTTTTGTTTAAGTGCCTTTCTTGTTGCAGGGCTTGAGACTTGTCAAATCCCGTTTCAAAAACACTTTTCAGTAAATGCTTTCTTTCTCTTGCTTTTTAAACCCTTTTTAAAAAAAGATTAGACACATTAGAGATTTGTGGATTCCAGAACCTTCCAGGGATTTGGATCTGGATTTGGAAAATTCTAGATTCATTCCATGCCTACAGGAGGGTGACCAAGATGGTGAAAGGTCTGGAAACAATGCCTTAGGAGGAGTGGCTTAGGAAACTTGGTATGTTTAGCCTGAAGAAAAGGTTAAGAGATGGTGTTTAAAAATTTGAAGGGATGTCGAAGATGGAGCAAACTTGTTTTCTGAGACTAGGACATGGATTCAAACTACAGGAAGGGAGATTTCAGCTAAACATCTGGAAGAACTTACTGATGGTAAGAGTCATTCAACTGTGGAATATGCTGCCTTGAAGTGTGGTGGAGTCACCTTCTTTGGAAGTTTTTAAACAGAGGCTGGATGACTATTTGCTGGGAATGCTCTGAGTGTGTGCTCCTGCATGGCAGGGGGTTGGACTTGATGGCTGTTGTGGTCAATTCCAACTCTATGATTCTGTGAACATCAGGAGGGCCACAAGTTACGCCGACCCTGTAGTAAAGATTCCACTATCCCTAAAGAAATAGGAAACTGGCACTTAATTAAAAGAGGTTATTTGCAAGGGCCAACTAGTAGCTATTCACCATTAATCCTCCAGCCATGCGCATAAGCAAGTAGCAGAACAAAGTGAACAGGTACACAGGGACTATTTAACCCTGCAACACTTAAATGCTATCTTGCCAACCTACATAGGGCAGACTGATGCTGCAAATGCACTTTACTGCCAAAGCCCTTCTGCGTCTAAATCAGACTTGAAAACATATAGAAAGATTGATAACCATGCCACTCCGTGAATGCTGTGTAAAAACTGGGTGAAAAAAGGCTGCGATTTTCAGAAAAGAGCTCATGTGGGAGCAGCCAATATGACAAAGCCTGGCCCTCAGAAGACACATGAAGAATCATTAAATTAGCCCAAAAATCAAAAAAGGACAAATATATTTAAAAGGAACATGTATTTGAATCATTCTACAAGCAAGTCAACAGACACAAGGGGCTGAGAGCCGGAGGTGCAGCAATCTGGCTGAAGTGTCATCAAGGGACTCTCATTAGTAGCCACCAGCAGACATCCTCCACTACCTTTGGGGCCCAAGAAAGGAGGCCAGTGTCAAAATACCATTGCCCAACTGAACTGAGAGTCTCTCCAAAGGCAAAATATGCAGGAGTAATTGCTCAATTACTTTAACTTTGTTACTTTGTGCCCCTGAGTCTGTCCAGGGCCTGCCAAATTCTTCTTCTGCCTCTTCTCACGCAGCAGCTGGCGGTAGTGTAGACGCTTAGGGTTGAGTCCATAGGCTTGAAGCCGCTGGCGGCTGAATTCGGAACTCCCCACCCGCACCTTGGTGCCCAGTACCAGCCCCTTTCGCCCTCTCTTCTTCTTTGGTTTCTGAACACTGGGGCGGGAAAAACAAAAGCCTTCTGAGGGAGTGGCCTCTGACTCTTTGCTCATGCCTGGGGCTGGTTCAATCTGGGCAGCTTCCTTTGGAAGCAGGAGTCCTTCCTCCTCATGGCTAAGGCTGCCTGGCTGCATCTCTTTAGAAGGCAGCCTACGACACTTGGCCTTCTCCCTGATCTTCTTTCCTTTCTTGCTCTCAGGTTTCTTTACATCTTCAGCTTCTTCCATCCTGCAAGCAGATTGAAGTAGACAGATCAAATGATTCCCTCATAAAACTTGTACTGCAGTGCAGAAGTACAGATCTGGTCTCAAGAGAAATGCTGCAGAGTTTACAGAAACCCTCAAGAATCTCAGCTCAGAATCCAGTGTCAGATTTGAGAGAAGAGGAATGGAAATTGTACTTAGAGAGTCTGATCTCCAACTTTCTGTTTGTTTCTTTCTGCACCAAACACTTCAGGTTATTAGAGAGCAAAGTCTCTAAAAGAGAAGCAGAAGAAGTGAACAAGATGACATTTGGACCAGATAGGATGAAGAGCAAAGGAAAAATTTAGCTTTCCCAGTGACAGTTTGAGGGTTCAAAGAATAAAGCAACAGAGAGCTGGTGGCAACCCTGCCATCACATCTGAATTCAGGAATGATTCTACCAAACCATGTCTGATACATTCTTCATCTTTTTCTTCATTACATCCCACTACTGCACTCACCTGAGCCTTTTGGAGTGGCTTTTAATACACCATTCATTCTGGCACCTTGCTCACTTATAATGCCACACAAGCTAGGGAGACTGATAGGGTAAAAATGGGATCACACAGCAATGTGGACAGGTTGAAGACCACAGCTTGGTTCAGACCACTTGCTTAGACATTCTTCAAGACTTCTGATAAACAATTTTGCCCTTGTGACACTGCTAAACCCATCTTCCTCCCACACCCCAACCAAACCACCAACTCCCAGAATACGTACTCTGCTTGAAGGGATTTAAAAATCTGTTTCTTCTTCCGTGCATCTTGGCCCTTCTTCTCATATACAGTCTTGTCCTGCAGCTCCTCCTTCTCTGATCTATATGGAGGACACTCCTGTCAATTGCTGTGTGTGGAAAGTCCCTCCTCACCTTCCAGCTCAACCATTCTTTTACCAGCAGGTAAAGCGGCAGATTCCAAGAGACTCTCTGACATCTACCTCCCAGAGAACTGGGAGGAAAACAATGGAATGACTCTTGTCCCAACATGAAAGAATGGAGAGTTGTCTTGCTATCTGTTCTTTAGCCCATTTCACAAACAAAATGTGAGACTTTCAACTCAGGCTTCATTTACAAAAAACTGAAATACAAACAAAGCTAACCCCATCCAACCAATCCACTCCCCAGGGGCATGGATGTGTTGTTCCATCCTGACATTTGCAGAACCCTAGTCCTCTTGGTTCAGTTGCTAGCCCCTACCTGAGAATCTTCACCTTAAAAAATGGGTGCAAGCCCCATCTTCAGTGCACCCAGAGTTGTTCCAGGACCCAGAATTTCCCATGCCCAGATCTGCTTTGGCACAACAGGGCCTCCAGATTCATGCTACATTGTGCCCATCTGTTTACAGTGCAGCCATGGCAACTAGCACCTTTTCAACCAACCTGTTGCCTCACCTGTACATGCAGGTCTTTCTCAGAGAACACCAGCGGTTTAGCTCTTTGTCATCAGCTGCCAAAATCTGGAAGGGAAAAGACCATTGGTTTTATTCCAAAGAACACCCACCCTGGTCCCTCACCCAAGGAAAGGAAGATATTCCCTTCAGCTTCTGCCACAGGCACAGTTTACCTCTTCAGTCGTAAGCCCATAGCTGCAGGGGACTACATTTCGATATTTGAAGCGACAGGGCAGGTCCCCTATCAGATCCTCATAGTTAAGGCGGTAGTACTCATCCAAGTACTGTTCAAATGTCTTGGTCTCTGCAGAAAGAGAAAGAAACTTGCCTGGGCAAGGGGGCTTTCAGCACAGGTAGAACTTGAACTGCTTTTAAGGTGATGCTCATCCTTCCTGCATCATTCAGTGCATGGCATTCATGCCTGGTTAACACATGTCTCTCTCCTTCATAGTTAGAGAGAAGCTGTTGCCCAGAACCACACAATAAGAACAAGGCTAAGCTCAATTCCCTCTTGGACAAAGCCCAATTCTGGCTTCTCAAACATCTTCATGGACAAATATAGTGCACAAGGGACCCAGTCCCACTCTGTTCCTTCTGAAGTTGGGACCCACTCCCTCTTTCACAATCCTCTAGGGGCAATTCTACAACACTCTCAGTTAAGGGCTGAAGGGAAAACCACAGAGAGCTGCCCCAAAGAACAGAACAGCGCCAAAGGCTTCTTTTCCCCAAATTCCTTCCTTCCTTCCTTCCTTCCTTCCTTCCTTCCTTCCTTCCTTCCTTCCTTCCTTCCTTCCCTCCCTCCATCATTTCACTTCCCAACCCACCAGGCTCCTTACGGTGATGAACAATCAATAGGAACACTTAAAAATGTTAAATAAATAACTAAATGCTGCATTGTTTTGTAAACGACAATATAGTACAACAAAACCTTCATTGTTTTTTTAAATTGTGAGCCGCTCGAGTCCCAATTTTTGAAAAAAGCAGAATTCAAATAAATTTAACAACAACAATCCAGTTTAAAACACTCCAAACTCATCTTCATAAATAATTCTAGAACCAGAAAAATAATGTAGAAAACAGCCAGAACAGCCATCCTTAATTCTAAGAGCTGAAGCCCATGCAAAACAACACTGTCTTCACTGCTTGCTGGGCACTCAGAAGGGATGGAGCCAGCCTGACTACCATTGGAAGGATCACCAGAGTGCTGCTACAGGTCTCCAAAATGAGAACTGCTATGCCTAAAACCCCCAAAAACAGTGGTTCTACCACAGAACAAGACACGCCTCCTCCCCTTGCATCTTCTCATGCCCCCATGCCCCACAAAACAGTAATTTTACAAAATCAGGAGAACAGGTTGCTTATCTGTAACTGTGTTTCTTCATCTTCTTCATCTGTGCCCTCACACAACGGGATCTTCGTGCATGCGCAGTTCCAGTTTCAAAAAGTTCCCGAGCTGAGCAGCTTGGCGGGAACCCCTCCCCTATTCGGTACTGAGCATGCTCAGTCCCGCCAAGCTAGTTGTTTTGAAGTCCTCAGTTTCGAAGTCTGCTGATGAGGGGACCTGAAAGAGGGGAGGCTGGGTGGGTATGTGTGAGGGCACAGATGACCACTCAAAGAAACACAGTTACAGGTAAGCAACTGTTCTTCTTCTTCATGGTCTCTGCACCTCACACAATGGGAGATCAAGTAGCTTACCGCTGGATGGTGGGTCAGGTCCTAGATGATGGAGGACAGCACTGCACGACCAAAGCGAGCATCACGTCCTGCTCTACAGTCCAAGCGGTAGTGCTGGACGAACATCGAAGGTTGTGTCTACGTAGCCACTCGACAGAGTTCCTTCAGGTCAATTCCTTTGAGGAGAGCTGCTGAGGAGGCCACAGCCTGAGTGGGCATGTATAGGTGAGGGAGGCGGTTGTTTCGCAAGTTCATAGGCTAGACGAATTCTTTTGATGACTCACTTGGAAAAATGCTGAGTGGAGACTTTGTGGCCTTTATGTCTCCCTCCATGGCAGACAAAAAGGTGGGGAGTGAGGCAAAAAGATGAGGTTTGTTGCAGATAGAAGGCAAGTGCCTGGCAGACATCATACGAGTGGAGTTCAAGAGGCGTGGATGGGTCAGGATAGAAAGATGGAAGGACAATATCCTGGTTCAAGTGGAATTCAGAGAACACTTTAGGGAGAAAGGACAGATCTGGGTAGAGGACCACCTTGTCCCTGTGAAATACCAAGAAGGGTTCATCTGTGCAAAGTGCAGTCAGTCCTCCTGCCCTCCTGGCTGATGTAATGGCCACAAGGAACGCTGTCTTCAGAGTAAGGAGGCGGTCATTCGATGTGGCCAGGGGTTCAAACGGCTGGTGCATGAGTTGGGAAAGGACCAAAGATAATAACCATGAAGGAAATGGTGGAGAGGTAGGAGGGTAGAGATGGCAAAGGCCTTTAAGGAACTGTTTGACTGTAGGGTTCCTAAAAAGAGCCAAGGAGGGAGAGTTGCGTGGCTGGTAAGCGACGATGGCAGAGCAGTAGGCCTTGAGAGAGAAGGCCAACCCTTGTTCCCTAATAGATAGAAGGAAATGAAGGACCGTTAATAAGGTGCTGGGGGAAGAAACCTCAGATCGAGCATCTGCAAAGGCAGTAAACTTGCACCACTTGTATTCATAGGACCTGTGTGTAGACTCCTTCCTAGAGGCCATGAGGACCGCCAAAAATGCTAGAGGAGTTTAGAATGTTATCCTCCAGGAATGTAGGTGGAGGCAAGGGAGGTCTGAGTGAAGCACCCAACCCTCCGAGTGAGAGAGGAGGTCCGGAGTGTGCGGGAGAGACATTCAATGGCCTCATGAGATGGTGAGGAGGTGGCCGAACCAATGCTGCCTTGGCCAGTAAGGAGCTATGAGAATAGCGTCTGCCCGGTCCGTGGAAATCTTGGCCATCACTTGGTTGAGGACTGGAAACGGGGGAAGATGTAAAGCAGTCCCTTGTTCTGTGGAAACTGAAATACATCTCTGAGAGAGCCATGTCCTATGCTGGCTCTGGAGCAGTAGCGAGGACACTTCTTGTTCTTGTGGGTGGCAAACAGGTCAACAGATGGACTGTCCCAGTGGGATACTATCCAGCGAAAGGCCATATCGGATAGGGACCACTCATGATGGCAAGCTGTGTCCATGCTCAGTGTGTCCGCTGTAGCATTTCTTGCCCTGCCAGGTGTACTGCTATTAGGTGGATCCCTAGTGGGATACACCAGTCCTGGATCTGTAACACGAGGTGGAGGAGTAGAGAAGAGTGAGTGCCTCCCTGACGGTTTATATAGCAGACAGCTGTGGTGTTGTCAGACAACACCTGCACCATTCTCCTGAGAAGGAGTTTCCGAAAGGCTCAGAGAGCTTTGAAGATTGCTAGAAGCTCCAGGGCACTGATGTGCAAATGTTTCTCTGGTCCGGTCCAGTGATCCTGGACTGAGAGCTGATTGCAATGGGCTCCCCAGCTGAGGAGGGATGTGTCGGTGGTGATAGTGATGGACGGACGGGGTTCAGTGAATGGCATTCCTGAGAGTAGACGGTGGGCGATAGTCACCAGCGGAGAGAGTCCTTGACCAGACGTGGGATGTGAAACCTCTGACGCTGGTCATTGAGAAGGGGACTGAAATGAGAAACCACTGTTGCAGGGGGTGGGCACAAAGACGAGACAGGTAAGTGACAGAAATCATCGCCACCATATAATCAAGGATTTGGATTTGATGAGCGGAGGTGGAGGGACTGTGAAGGATCATGGAGAAGGATCGGCACAGGACCCTCACATGCTTTACCAGCAGGAAAACCATTGCAGAAGCGGAATCCAAGGTAGCCCCAATAAAGTTGAGGTTCCAAGTAGGTTCCAAGTGAGATTTTTTTGGGATTGACCCTGAGGCCAAGATCAGAGAGCAAAGAAAGGGTAATATGAATGTCTTTGTACAGTTTCTGCCTGCAGGATGCCATCAAGAGCAAATCGTCGAGGTAAGGGTACACCATCACATGCTTCATACAGAGGAAAGACACCACAGCAGCCCGGGACTAGGTGAAAACCCTGTAAGCTGTGAATAAGCTGAAGGGAAGCACCTTGAATTGGTAACATATATCTTCGACCACAAAGCAGAGGTACCTCCTGTGCTGAGGGCAGATAGCAATATGGAAGTAAGCGTCTTGTAGATCTATGGATGTGAACCAGTCCCATCGCTTGAGGAGAGGGATGATGGGGGCCAGCATGACCACCTTGAACTTCCGGGGTGAGATGAAGGAATTAACCGCCCAGAGGTCTAAAATGGGTTGAAGAGTGCCGTCTCTCTTCAGGATGGTGAAGTACTGGGAGAAAAAAACGATGTGTTTGGCAGAAGGGGACAACTTTTCTATGGCTCCTTTGTGAAGTGTATCTATCTCCTCAAGAAGAGCAGAACTGGAAGGTGTGGAATAGAAGATGCCAACAGGAGGAGTATTTACAAATTCAATGGCGTAACCAAGATGGACAATGGTCAGCACCTAGGTGTCTGAAGTGATGGCATGCCAGGTGTTGAAGTGGCGAGAAAGGTCTGGAGCCTTGGAAGACAGGTGGCCCGAAAGACGAAAGGTTGGCAGAGGTGGCGACCTGCGAGAGGAGTCAAAATCTAGACTTTGCAGCGGAAGAAGACTTCTTAGAAGATTGACGCTGTCTGAAAGAACGATGAGATGAAGCGGCCAGAGTAGAAGACTGTTGAGAGGACCGCTGTGGAGATCTAGAACTGCAAGAGTAAGAAGCGCGTCTCCATGATGAGCGGAATGAATGTGGCCTTCTAGCCGCTATTCTTTCAGAACTCTTGGAGAACAGAAGTCCCGGCAGACTGGAGCAGGGCAAATGTCATCCCCATCTTCAAGAAGGGGAAAAAAGAGAACCCAAATAAGTATGCCCCGGTCAGCCTGACATCAATACCAGGAAAGATCCTGGAGCAAATCATTAAACGGTCAATTTGTAATTAATTAGAAAGCAATGCTGTAATCACTAAAAGTCAACATGGATTTCTCAGAAATAAGTCATGCTAGACTAATCTTATCTCTTTTTATGATAGGGTTACAATCTTGATAGATGAAGGGAATGCTGTAGATATAGCATATCTTGACCTCAGTAAGGCCTCTGACAAAGTTCCACATGACATTCTTGCGAAGAAACTAATAAAATGTGGGCTGGACAGGGCTACTGTAAGGTGGATTTGTAATTGGTTGACCAACCGAACCCAAAGGGTGATCACAAATGGCTGTTTCTCATCCTGGAGAGAAGTGACTAGTGGGGTGCCACAGGGGTCTGTCCTGGGCCCAGTGCTATTCAACATCTTCATCAATGACTTGGATGAAGGAATGGAGGGCATGCCGATCAAATCTGCAGATGATACCAAATTGGGAGGGGTTGCTGATACACCAGAGGACAGGATCAAAACTCAAAATGACCTTGACAGATTGGAGAGCTGGGCCAAAGCTAACAAAATGAATTTCAACAGATAGAAATTTTCTGCACTTAGGCAGAAAAAATGGAATGCACAAATACAGGATGGGGGATGCATGGCTGGATAGCAGCACGTGTGAAAGGGATCTAGGAGTCTTGGTAGATACAAGCTGAACATGAGTCAGCAGTGTGATGCAGCAGCCAAGAAAGCCAAAGCGATTCTTGGTTGCATCAATAGGAGTATGGTTTCTAGATCGAGGGAGGTAATGGTACCAATCTATTCTGCACTGGTTAGGCCTCATTTGGAATACTATGTCCAGTTTTGGGCACCTCAATTCAAGAAGGATATCAACAAACTGGAACATGTCCAGAGGAGAGCGACCAAAATGGTGAAGGGTCTGGAAGCCATGCCCTATGAAGAATGGCTTAGGGAGCTAGGTATGTTTAGTCTGCGGAAGAGAAGGTTAAGAGGGGACATGATAGCCATGTTTAAATATTTGAAGGGATGTCATGTTGAAGAGGGAGTGGGTTTGTTCTCTGCCGCTCCAGAGACTAGGACAAGGAGCAATGGATTCAAGCTGCAGAAAAAGAGATTCCACTTGAACCTCAGGAAGAACTTCCTGATGGTCAGAGTGGGCTGGCAGTGGAATATGCTGCTTCAGAGTGTGGTAGAGTCTCCTTCTTTGGAGGTTTTTAAGCAGAGGCTGGATGGCCATCTGTTAGGAATGCTTTGATGTGTGTTCCTGCATAGCAGGGGGTTGGACTCAAAAGCCCCTGTTGTCTCTTCCAACTCTATGATTCTATGAAGTCCCATCTTCTTTGCTGTGAGACAAGCCTTCATGAGATGGTCCATGGCGTCATCTGTAGTAGCATGGAAGAGACCTGGCCGTCGAAGGGAAGATCTTCAATTTTCTTCTGATTGTCCTCTGTCAAGCCAGCAGAGCAGATCCATGCAATGCAACAGAGAGCAACTGCCCTACCATGACCCACGCTGAACCCTCCATGGCATGTCGGGAAGATTGGATCTGTTGATTGGTAAGGGCTAACGATTCATTGTAGAATTGGAGAGCCGTGGCCTGGTGGTCACTGGAGAGATGAGAGATTAAGGGAAGCAGTCTGTCCCAGATGTTTCACTGATACATCACTAAGCAGGCTTGAGTATTTGAGACCCTGGCGATCATGGAGGAAGCAGAGTAGAAGCGGAGGCCAAAAATGTCTAGACAACGTCCCTTGCGATCAGGAGTCGTGTGAGCTTTTTACCTCCCTTAGTTTGAGAGGACTCAACGATGATGGAGTTAGGAGTGGGACGCTTGAAGAGGAATTCCACATCCTTGCATTGTGTCCGGTAAAGGTGTTCCAGGTGACGAGGAATGGGTTGAAAGGAAGCCGGCTGAGATCAAGGATAATTAATGACTTCCTGCAGAGCCGGTAAAAAAGGGAATCGGTGCCATTGTAGCAGGATGGGAGTCAATATAATGAAAGACTGGATCCTGGACAGTAGGAGAGGGTCCAGAAATATCAAGGCCTAAAGCGTTGCCCATCCTGACGAAGACATCAGAAAACCGCTTGACATCCTCAGGTGCTGTACCCAGAGTTAGTTCTCCAAAAGTAAGTGGGGGAGAACTCTGTGATGGAGAAGTGGAGTCAGAAGAGTCGTTGTCGGAATCATAAGAGGCAGACAATGATGAAGTTGGAGGTGGATGAGGTTCCTGAACAGTTGGATGCACACAGGCAGGGTCGGTACTGATGTCGGTACCGAGACTGGTACCCAAACTGATGAAATCGGGAGGACGGCCGGTATCAGAGCCACAAGAGACTGTGTCAGAAGCGGCGCAGGAGCCAAGGGTTCTTCAAGTGGGAGGCTGAGACACTGTAGTTGCCATCAGCAGCTGTGGAGAGATGGCATGGGATTGAGAGGTGTGATCTCGAGACCTGCGGTGAGACTGAGGTGACGAAGAATGCCGGTAGTAGTCAGAACGGGATCGAGAATGGGACCAACAAGTATAGTACTGAGATCCATGCTGGTAGCGTGGCCAAGAGGGAGAGCACGATGGTGACCTGGAGAGGCGAGGCCTGTGAGGAGACCGACGACGAACATCGGGATGGTAGCGGTCGCAGTACACTGGTGAGTAGGAATAGTAGGAGCCGGGCTGTTCCCTCCACAAATGCTCATGATTGTAACAAGCTATATAGGAAGCGGAGGGAAACGGTAAATCCTCCCTGGTAGGAGGGAAGTCATCGAAACTGCGATGACAGCGATTGCAGCTGTGAAGGGAGGTCAGGACCAGTCTCTAGAGGTACCCCGGGTAACATCCGGAGCCAGTGGGCAATCCGTGTCAGGATGGCAAGAGGCAGTAGCCAGAGGAGGCAAATCATGTGTATGCCTCTGACCGGGTTGATCCCTTGACAATGCAGGAGAGGTGGCCGGAGAGGGTCGGCATTCCTGGTCCAAAGTAGGATCTGTCGTTACCAGCAAGGCTAGTGCCAGGTATTGGAGAGCCCCTGGAGCTGGAGAGAGAATGGGGGCCTCCAATGTGGCCGGTTGAGGTTGAATCTGAGTCAGTGGCGGAGTGGGTAGAGGCCCAAGAGAGGCAGCTTTGGTGGTCGACAGGCAGGCATTTAGTGAAGGAGAGCAATGTTCTTCCTTCTTCTTTTTCTTAGGAGCCACTGAGGAGTGGCATGAAGAGACCCGTTTTCTCTCAGCAAGAGTAGGCATAGTCCGAGGCTGTTGGGTCAAGGTCGCCTGAGAAGTAGAGGAGGTGGACATGGCATCCCCAGAGCTGGAAGACTGAGGTACCACTGGCATCCTAGGGAGCTTCAGAATCTCCAGGAGAGAAGCAATGGGTGGTAGGGATGAAGAGGAGGCCGATGTCGATACCGAGGATGTTGGTACCGAGGTGGAAATCGGTACCAGAGTAGTCGGTAGAGATGGAGATTTTGACACCGACGGGCCTTGGGCTGGATGGATCGAAGCCAAAGCAGTAAATAGCGTCGTGTTGGAAGCTGCTTGATCCTTTAAACAAAGAAACTGCTCCCAACAATAAGATTTCAATCATGACACCCTGTTCTTTAAAGTTTGTGAGGTAAACTCCTTGCAAATAGAACAGGTCTCTATGTTATGGGCCTCTCCAAAGCAGAACAAACACTCCGAATGAGCGTTGGAAAGTGAAACCTTGCAGCCACAAGACATGCAAAATTTGAAGAGTGCAGAAGACATAAGAAACAAAAAGGGGTTCCAACAATTGTTGTTAAGAAACAAAGAAAAAAGCAATCCAAGAGTGCTGTTCAGCAGAGGAAGCCTTCCAAGCTGCTAACTCAGTGGTTCTCAGCCTGTGGGTCCCCAGATGTTCGTGGACTTCAGCTCCCAGAAGCCCTGAGCACTGACCATAGTGGCTGGGGCTTCGGGGAGCTGAAGTCCATTAACATCTGGGGACCCACAGGCTGAGAACCACTGTGCTAACTGGTCAGCAGACGAAAAGAAACTGAGGGAAACCGCTAGCTTGGCAAGACTGAACATGCTCAGTACCGAATAGGAGGAGGGGTTCCTGCCAAGCTGCTCAGCTCTGGAACTTCCCGAAACCGCAACTGCACATGTGCAAAGATCCCATTGTGTGAGGCACAGAGACCATGAAGAAAAAGCAGGCTTCATCACATTTCCAACTTCATTTCCAATTTTATTTTTGTGGGGCTGGTATTGCAAGCAGCAGGTTCTAAGGTCATAACTGATCCCCAGAGCATGCCCAACCAGCCAGTAGGGAACTGTGGAATGCTGTGAAGTCCTGGGGCCCCTAGCCAATATTGCTCACCCAGGAACAAACCAAAGATGAAACAATAGCTGCTGCCTCCAGACAAACGATGTTAATTACATCAGCAGAAGTTATGCTATGTTGTTGTTGTGTGCCTTCAAGTTGCTTCCAACTCGTGGAGAACCTAAGGTGAACCTATCAAGATTTGCTCAGGAGTTTGCATCTGCCTTCCTCCTAGGCCAAGAGAGTGTGACTTGTCCAATGTAGTCCAGTGGGTTCCCATGGCTAGATGGTGATCTGAACTCTAGTTTCACATGTCCAATGCTCAAACCACTATACTACACTGGCTCGCAAAATTACCAGTCCTATGCTTACAAATGGTCCAAGTTCTGTCCTATGCTTACAAATGGTCCAAGTTCTGTCAGTTTCTACAAAGCAACCATCTCGACCTGGAGAACTTTGGTACCAAGGACATCCTCAGCTTCCTTAGCTCTCTGTCTACTACAGGCCTTTCTCTTCTGTTAAATGTTAGCTGTTGGCCATTTCCTGGCATCTGCAATGACATGGTCAACTTTCTTGTTTCTCCAACAAGACCGAAGCTAAAACGCCAAGAGAAAATTGTAAATCATGAACCATAATCCAAGTCAATGAACCAAGAAAAAGACTCAAAGAAGGCTCCAACAACATTGCTGCTATGGCAGTAGAAAAAAGGAACTAACGGTTGAGGTGAGAACATGGCTTTATAGCCTCGGGGGGCAGGGTTCCCACCAAAATGCCTATGGCTCTTGAAGGTTCCAAACATTGTGCTGTGCAGGCACAGACGACCCATTTGTGTGAGTCACAGAGACCACAAAGAAGAACCACTGCTTGCCCAACATTAGAAGATTAGAAGTATATACCTTCAGCTGAAGAGCACAACACACAGTCCAGACATTTGTGTTTTGTTGCAATGTCATCACCACCTGTTCTAAACTTCTTACCCTACCCACATTAAAATTTTTTACTTATATCCTTTAAAACTGATTGTAACAAGGTAACATATGTTGTTTTGCTCATACATGGGAAAGGGTCAACTTTCAGATGTTCCATCTCTCACATGTGACCATTCTTCTCTAACACCCTAAAAAATAAGACTTGAATTTGTGATGGGTTCCAGCAAGAATCCCAGGAAGGGAAGACCAAGCTGGGCAGTATGAGAGAGGTTTTCTTACAGGTTGGTGTAGCTGGATCACAGCTCTGATGTTCACGGACTGGACACAGAGAAAGTCATTTCATATAACTTGGGTAGGGAGCAATTGCAGCAGGTACAGATTTGTCAATTCCACAATAGACCCCTTCAAAAATGTGGTTGCATTGGTCAGAAGCCTTTTCATTTCTGCTACTGCATTGAAACCTTTTTACCCAAAGAGAATCTTCTTTCACTCTCCCCAGGTTGTTGCCACAACCAGACCTAAAGAAACTTCTCTAATACCAACTAGCACCATTCCATCCAACATCCTTACCAGGATCAAAGGGCTCTTTTTTCTGACAGATGGCCTCTGCAAAATGTGACTTGTGCTTCTTCTTGCCCAGAAGGGGGTTGTCCAGTTTTCGCTTCTTTTTTGATGGGCCAGGCTGCTGGGAGGGGTCATAATCGGCATCCATCTGTAGGTGTGGTGCGAGGAACAGATGTAAAGGAAGAGTGTCATTTCATATTACCATGAATCCTGAGTGGGAAACAGAGGAATCACCTCCCCCAGTCACAAAAGGAAGACAGGTGAGATCACAGTTGGCTCCTCAGTCAAACAACAAGGAATTTCTGACCATAGTACCCAATAAAATATTTGCCAGGAGATCCCTATTAACATTTAGGATTGGGGAATCCATATTTCACTCCAGCTCTTATGGGGGAAAGTAGGTGACTCCAGCAGAAAGCTGTGAAGAGCATAGGACAAAGTCTGTTCCTTTCCACTCAGCTACCATCATTTTTGCCCCTTGAAGTGTCCTGTGCCACCACTTCTGCCAAGAATTACCAAGTGTTCAGATAACACACTGATCATACTGTGCATGGCCCTGACTGCAAGCTACGGACCTTCCCTTGCCCTGCTTTCATAGTCACCATCTGCTGCCAGCCCCAAACTCAGTTACATGGTCAGACTAAATGTTAGGCAAGAGCTCCCCTTCTCAAGCAGCCAACAAGGGCTGAGAGGCCTGCTTTAGATAACAAAGGCAGACGTACAACAAAGTCGGGATCCTCACAGTGTGGCTGGTATTCTTCTTCCTCTTGCAGACACACATCAGCTTCTGCTTCAGTACCTTCCTCTCCTGTCCAGCTGTCCCAATTCCATTCATCTGAAGTAAGGATGGAGAAAGAAAGATGAAAAAGTGACATCTATTGTCCAATTAAAGATCCCTTAGTTCTGGCTGCTTCCACATCCCGTGATTTTAACAATCCCCTTGTACACAGCTGAGGTAGAAACAGAATTCCTGGCTGGCATACTTGTGGAGGTAATGGTACCACTCTATTCTGCTTTGGTTAGACCTAATCTGGAATACTATGTCCAGTTCTGGGCACCTACTTTCAAGAAAGATACTGACAAGCTGGAATGTGTCCAGAAGAGGGCGGTCAGAATGGTGAAGGTCTTATGAGGAGCGGCTTAGGGAGCTGGGTATGTTAGTCTGCAGAAGAAAAGGTTAAGAAGGAACATGATAGCCATGTTTAAGTATTTGAAGGGATGTCACATTGAGGAGGAAGCGGGCTTGTTTTCTGCTGCTGCTCCAGAGACCAGGACAAGGAGAAATGGATTCAAGCTGCAGGAAAGGAGATTCCACCTGAACCTCAGGAAGAACTTCCTGATGGTCAGAGCTGTCTGGCAGTGGAATGTGCTGCCTCCGAGTGTGGTGGAATCTCCTTCTTTGGAGGTTTTTAAACAGAAGCTGGATGGTCATCTGTCAAGAGTGCTTTGATGTGGGGTCCTACATGGCAGGGGATTGGACCTCTATAGTCTCTTCCAACTCTGATTCTACAAACAGATTTTAATCAATCCATATATATATGAGTCACACAGACCACAAAAAAGAAAGGGGTGTCACAACAGATTGCTTTCAGTATTCCATAGGCATGCACACACCCCTAGTGCAAAATTTGGATCTTGGAAGCTCAAGCCTAGATTTAGTTAATTATTTAAACATAATTATTCTGGTTCTGTGTTTTATAGATTCTCATTTTATCAAGACTTTTCAGCAAATTCCAGATTGCACTGGGAGGTTACTTCTGCAAATGATTTCAGGAGTTATCCTCCATCTCTATATGCTCCATATTCCCCTTCCACGGCCTTAATAGTTATTTTCTTGTTAACTGACTGCTCTCTTGGCAAACAACATCCCCTAGATCTCTGTAAAGGTACTTCTATGTATCAGATTGAGAGAACAAAAGCCTCAGGCAAAAGGTGACCCATCTTGTCCAACCTGACCCTTTCAACAGTAGGAAAAAAAAGATAAAAGTTTCTTCCACATCATATGCACACAATGCATCTCATATATGTCATGCATATATTTTGCATCTGAAGATACATGTTCCATCATTCAAGAGGATGAGTGCTATCAAGTTCAGGCAAAACACGGTCACTGAGAAACTAGAGGAAACACTTACCAAATATGACTGTATTTAATGTATGTATATATACATGGAGATAACACTTCATAAAAAACCAATAACAACCAAGAATGTTTACTACCTGCAAAGCACACCCTCTGACTTCCAAAGAAAAACCAGGGTGATGGAAGGAGAAGAACAGAATCAGCTGCCAAAGAAGAACATGGCTGGTGACAGGAACTGCCCTTTGAGAAACCATTGAAATTTCTAATGGTCTGAACCAGGGATGAGTGACTTGTGGTCTTTGCGATGCTGTCAAAAAAAGCTTGCTTTCTCTTGCTGCAGAGAGTAAAACCAAAAAGTGGACAAATGGATTCAATTTAGAAGAAAAGAGACTCCATCTAAACATGAGGAAGAACTTTTTGACTGTGAGAGCTGTTTGACAATGGAACAGACTGCCACAGAGAGCAGTGGACTCTCCTTTGGAGGTTTTTAAGCAGAGGCAGCATGGCCTTCTTTCAGGAGCACTTTAGTTGTGTTCCTCTGCATGGCTGGAGGTTGGATTAGATGAGACTGAAATCCTTTCACCATCTATGAGTCTATGAACTGCATCTCCCAACATCCCTCATCACTGGATACAGAAAGCTCCCATCTTTAGATGTCTTGTTGTCTGATGACTTGCTCTTTGGATGCTTACAAATTAAGGACAAGTTCCATTATTTTTGGAGGCAGAGGTTTCTGCTCGGTCATCAGTTCTTCTTGTCTGTGCAAACTCGTTTGGAACCGCTGGCATGCGTGTGCTGCTTGCAGAGTGAGCTGAGCAGAGGGAAAATGCACTAAGCCAGCTGGCAAACTTTGCGAGCAATGCACACACGGTCAGTTCCAAGTGAACCTCTGTAAATCCTTCATGCTCCCTGTAGTACAGTGCATGGGTTCCACTTTTCAACCAATTCTGTTTTCTCGGAGTGCTCCAGTCCCTAACCTGTCAAATAAGCGAAGGAAGCCTGTATGCTGCCTAGGACTAATGGAGGCGGCAGCCCAACAATATCTGGAAGGCCAAAAGTTGCTCAACCATAATCTAGAATCAATGGTTCTAACAGAGTAACACATTCATTTTCAAATGGCTTCCAAGCTCTTTTAACATACCATCAGTGCCTTCCTCTGTCTCAAATTGTGGCTTCTCTTCCTCATTAACTCCATAGTATTCATCTCCAAAGAATTTCTGGAACAAACAGAGAAATAGCAAAGATCCATTTATTACTCTTCACAACAGTTTTGAGAAAAATACAAATCTCTCAGAGTATCATAGCAAGTGAAGCCATCATAACAGTTAAATCATGAAAAGTTCATTTTTGAGTTTTGGTGTCCTCCTACAAAATTAAGTAGTCAAAACCTTTAAAAGGAGTACAAGAAGAGTACAAGAAGTTAGGAAGAATTTTTCACTGATTTATCACAGTGGCAATGGTATTGTATACACAGAAATGGAAAAATTAACTATTTTAATTAAGGAAGAATTTTTGGTTAAATTTAAAAATGATTGAGAGAAATTGATTATATATCTAAGAAACTGTTGGGGGGATTATTGATTTTGAAGGTTAAGCTTATAGTTAGTAAATACCAGGCATTAGTGGAATAATAACACACTAGAAGAAATGTATCTTGTAGATTATCTTAGAAACAGCAGTTATATGTAGTTTTGACCCCTTTTTAGTTTAGCTGTAGTCTAGTTTAATTTAGTATTAGTTTAGGTATCAGAGTTTCTTTGTCTGTTTACTTACTGTTTGTATTTTTAATCCCCTATATGTTGTTTTACTACATGTTAATAAAAATATTTTAAAAAATTTAAAAAGTACAGTTAAAATATCAGTCACTGGGCGTACATAAAGCCATTTCTCATACTGGAATATCACAGCACCTAATCAACATTTAAAAGTTACTGGACAATCACTACAGGAAGCTCTTCAAAGAAAATCAGTAACAATTCACTAAATTGGTCAAGAAACACTTCTCAGATAGCTAGAGCCTCCTAATAAGATAACAGCATTCTGACAGAACTATTTCTGTTTATTACTCTGCCACTACCTATAGTCAAAAGTGACTGTGAAAACAGAACAACTACATCCTCATACTGATTTTATCTGCAGTGTTAAGTAGCTGGGCATACTGAGACACTGAGAGAAAGAAACAGGAACATAAAACTAAAATGTATTATATTATGTTACAAGATTAAATTTTGACAGTTCCAAGACTTTTGTTAAAATGAAGAATGATCCATCTATGAAAACAAACAGGAAAAAACTGCCTTGCTTTCAGCAATTCCAAGCTTGGTGCATTTTAAAATACACTTCAAGTAATATATATATAATCAAATTCAAAACAAACTTTTTTTTGAAGAATTTTCACTACTGAAGTACAAAAAAATAAGGCTTTATCAAACAGATACAGGTAGAGCCATGTTTGGCAGCATTGCTCTAGCTTCTTATGCCTGGCCTGTAAATAGTAAGTTGCCTGGGCTTCAAAACAGACTTTTTTTTTTATAGTATTACAGCTGGAGATCTGGTGTTTGTAGTACTCAAGGTCCAAGAAGCATAACACTGCTCTTGGGTTCACATGAGGTATTAGAAGTCTCTCCTCAGGCACCAGCAGATTGTGAGCCCTCCAGACTTCCTAATGCCGTTAGCTGCTGCGCAGCAATGAGATGTTTAGCAGGGTTAAACCATCACCGTACTGGCAGCACTGCTTCTATCCGGCATCTTCAGGTCACGAAACTAAGCCATAACGCTCTCGCTACCAACTATCAACCAAGTAGCCAAATATGGAGACAAACTCAGAGCCATCCTTCTGTGCCCCAGCACGCACAAAATTGCATTTTGGACAGGCAAGAAGTCCTGTTGCACTGTAGCCAAGAAGTTAAGCTTTGAACTTGAAGCCCCCTGCTTAGATCTTGCTACGACCTTAGGCAAGCCCCCTATTCCCTCTCTGGTTCAACTAACTTTCTGTCAATTGAAAAATCAAGGCAATACCAATCTTCTGCATGGGAAGCACTCTAGACCATGTAAGAGCAGGGTCATACGATTTACATCAGACAGGTGTCTTGCTGTCTGTCAAGAGCCCTGGGCTGTGGTGAAAAAATACCTCCATGAGCTGATCATGCTGGGCAGGGTCAAAGTCACCTTCCAGGTCTCCCTCTTGAAAGGTGCCAGTCTCACTGCCCGTGATCTCTCGCAGCTTCTCCAGTCGTTCTAGGATCTCCCGGCGTTTCAAGTTCTTCAGCTGTTTCAATTCCTCCTGCTTGTGTTCCCTCTCCTTTTAAGATGAGCAATGTGAAATATTATAACTCCAGACAATGGGCCTGTTACAGTTAGACCATTCAGCTCCTGACAAGGTCTTGGCCTTCCCATTTGCGATCATCATCATCATCATCATCTTAGTGTGCATAGCCAAAAGCCTTTATAGTATACAGAATAAAAATGAACAAAATTAAAAATAAATTATTAAAAATGTTAAGACATAACTTCAAAACCAGTTTTACAGGCCCCTGTAAAACCAATGAACAATACGTGTAAAATTAATATTTATACTACAATATCCTTAATGAAACAAGCACACAGTTTCTCAGCTGCCAATGCTAACTGGACTACTGAACATGTGACAAATAGTCTTGTATGAGTTAACAATTCTAGTATCACTTTCTGAGGTGGGCAGTCTGTGTATAAATGAATAATGGGTGCCAAAAATCTTTGTCTAAGGGCAGAATAAATAACAAGAAGTAATGAATTATGTCAGCAATGTGATTACAACCAAATATACATTTTTTTTCTGTAATACCTTGAAATCTTCCTTCAAGATATACAGATAGCTCCTGATGGGATCTAAGATCTGTAAAAGCTCTTCAGATCTGAAAAAGGGTCAGTACTTTGATACTGTATTGTGACTTTGTATGACTGATCTGAATATATGGGTACCAACTGGAGTATGGCTGCTTTGTCCTGGCTAGCATCATGATCAAAAGTCCAGTTTTTAAGGTCATAACGAGTAATTTTCTGTGTTAAGATTGTAAAACTTTAACTTGTCTTGGCACAATTGTGCCCAATCTCCAAATCTCACTTTCTCCAGCCAACAAAGTTTGCTGAGGGAATGATCTTCAGGTTCATTTAATCTGTGCCAGAATTTTAAGACAGATAAATTCTAGCTGCAACTGAGGAAGAATGCAGAATAGCCCCAAGGTTAGCCACCGGAACCCTCAGGGGAAGTCCCAAAACCTCTTGCATGAATTAATTTTGCAAAATTTCCAAATTAGATTTGGCATCTTCTCCCCAGATTTCTGCTTCATACAGCATTTGAGTGATAATTTTAGCTGATCCCTCTAAAGTAGAAAAATCTTTTAAATTTCCCAGTAGATCTGGCACTTAAGATTTTGATGGCTTCTAAATGTTCTTTCCAAGACAGTTTCTCATCAAAGTGCAGCCTCAGGTATTTAAGTGCACCTGTTCCAGATGATTTCTATCAAGCGTCCAAACACACTTACTAGTTTTCCTCCCAAAAACCATGATCTTAGTTTTAGAATAGCTGACAAATAACTGTTCCTCTCTAGAGAGCCTCCTAGATTTGGCTTTTGTTCGAAGATAGCAAAGCATAAAGCAAAACTGAAATCTTGCAATTACTAACAACTGGAAGGAAAATGAAGGTAATGTCATTTCTGCAATCAGATCATTAATATAAACATTAAATTAAAAAGGTTCCAGAATAGAGCCTTGTTTCACTCCCTAACTGATCATCCAGCTGATGAGAACAGGTTGTGTTAAAACACCAATTAAACCCATTCTTACCTGCAGAGAACTATCTTGGTGTAACAGCTGAATAAGTCACAACGATCTTTTATCAATGTTTGTTTTAGACAATTTACACCATAAGTACCACCTGCCAAACACTGATGGAAAGTCTACAAAAGCTGTATAAATAAATTTATTTGAACCACTGGTAAATCTACATATAAGTTAATGTAATGTAAAGGCCTGGTCCAGAGTATTTCTACACCCCTTGACACCTGCTTATTCCTCAGAGATAATGGAAAGATTATTATCTCATCCCAGAAGGGGTAAGTTGACAGTTGAGTTAATGTACATAAATAGTTATGCATGAATCAATGTTTATTGTGAACATCTCAGGGGAAAATATATCTTCTCCAGGAGCCTTACCACTTTGGAGTGTGCAAATCAGATTTTTCATTTCAGTAGGAAAGACAGATAGTCATTCAGAAATTTATCAGATCATAATATGTTATACAGTTAAGTTGCTTCCAAAGATGTGCCTAACATGAAAGACCCATACCTCAAATGTAACATCCCGCTGAAAAGTCTTACAACAGAAACCTCTCTCTATCAAATTCCAGAAATTTGGTTATGTTGACTTTAATAAGGGACAGACCCAAAGATCTCCAATTGTAAACAGAATATGCCTTCTTTTTTTTCTCCCTGAGTAAGGTTTTATACTATCTCTGTTGCTGCTTTAAAAAAGAAATCGCATCAGCAGTGCCTACACACTTCACCTGCCTGGTTAGTTTACTTAGCTCATGAAAAGGGGCCAGAACTTCAGCAACCCACACCAAAACTACTCACTTTCCTCTTGCGCTCACGGATCTCCTGGCGCTTTTCTTTGCGACGCTCATCTTTCTGGCGAACTGAAGTTGCAATGATGCGAGGATATGCCTGCACCTGTTGGTAGGAAATTGAAGTGGGAAAAAATGAGAATGGGACATTACTCTGACCCCACATTCTTCAGAGTGGGAAAAGCAAGCCTAGTAAAGTCTTCCTCAGATCCATAGTCTTCCCATGAAAGACCCCTTGCTCTTACTTTGGAATGGCTTGGAGCTCTGAGCAGATGGGTTCAACATCCCAGCCCAACATCCACCCACCCCAAAAGCTAAAGGCATGGTCCTCACCATTTGTGCCTGAGGCTCCTCAAAGCGGAAGTTGTACTTGCGTTCAAAATCTTCTTGCTTTTTTAGGAATAGCTCACCCTCATCCGAGGAGTCGGACACAGTCAGTTGCGCACCAGGCAGTCTGTGGAGAGGCCATACAGGAGGAAACAAGCAATTATAACATAACCTGAGAATTCACAAATGAAGTCTCATCTTCTACAGCTCTCTAGAATACAATTCAATACTGTAGGCAGCTTAGGGAAAATGGCACATGCTTCAGGCCCATGGGCTACTTCTACTGGAAAGTCATTAATATCATAGCCCAATCAATGTATACAATATGGATATCCTTAAGGAGATGTGGAACAACTTAAATCTAAATGATACCATATTACCTGGCCCCTGATTACAACCATCATGGTCAGACTTAAGGCTGTGGGCCACAGGTTGGACTTAACCCTGTCTGGAAGTGGGGAGCATTTACCTGCCACGTGTAAGTGCTTATGAGATCCTTCCACCACACCCTACTCTAGTCATGTTTGTGTACCTTTACCTTGTCACAGACTGAAGTTATCTCAGCTACCAGCAGCCCTTGTCATGTACAGGATAACTCCATTTCCAAGAAAGAGACTTAGAAGTTTGCAAAGCTTTATTCAAGAAACAGTGAAGCAACAGCTGCACATTCTGGCTATTGCCAAGACTAAAAGCTGTACTGGAACTGCAGTGTCTTAAGAGCAGTAACATTACAAGTTGGCACATGCAAGGCCCTTATCTGCCAGCTAATTAAAACAACTCCTTTTCTCAGATTGGCTTCCCGCCCATCAAATCCTTGACCTTATGCTGCCTTTGTTCTCTTCCTCATCAAGGTTTGTTATATCAACACATCCTCATTCTAAAATATTGGATTCCTCTCATTTCTCATTCAGTTTCCATCATCCCCTCCAGCCTCTCTTACATGGCATCAAGCAGCACACACTCCATGTACTACACAGAATCAAGCAGCAAAATACTATAAGCGTTACCTAACAGCAAACAACCTGGTATGATAGTGTATGGTGAGGTACAGGGTGTTATATGAAAGCAAACACCAAAATACTACATAGCGTTAGGATGGCACCTAAGCATCATGGCATGTGAACCCTTGAAGCAGCAGCTCTGGGCAGCCAGTAAGACAGCCATACAGTAAAAGGCAATTGGAGCAGATTTAATTCAAGGAAAACTTCTAGCAAAAATTCAGCTGTCAGAGAAAGCAAAATTTGCAATGCAAACAAGTTGGCCATCGCGCTTTCGTTTCACCAAGGTGAGGCAACTTCATAGTCCCAGCAGCCATAGACTCACAAGACCACGTGGATTCAGCCTGTTGCATCCTTAAGCCCAACAACAACCCAGTTTCTGCCCTTTCTGATTGGGCTGCAACAGCAGAGAATTCTCTAGGTGAGCCAATAGGAGCCAAAGGCAAGTCTCTAGGGAGAACTGCTGAAACAGATACAATACAATACAATACAATACAACAGGGCATGTTACTATGTTGTTCGTCCAGTTGTTGCCTGGAAAACAGCTCTCGGGGGAGAAGAAATACAAAAGCTGGCTTAAACTTCTACCAATTCAAGTTTGGTAATTTGAGAACAAGAAAGTAGGATCTTATCTGTTTCACTCTAATTATCAGCCAATGTAGCTGGAAGGCATAAGATGCCTTATCTATAAATTAGTCTCACATATATGTCAATACAAGTCTATAGCTAGAGGAAAAAAATAGGCTGGGTACTGACACCAGTATTCAATGAAAATGTACTTTAGTTTGCCTGGAAACAAGAGACACTGAAAATGCACACTGTTGGTTTCCATAATTATGATATGACTGATCTGTCCTTTCATAATACAACTTCTATCACCCCAGCAACCCTCATATCATTTTTAGTTCTTTTGGTTGAGAAAATGGCAACATTTTCATCCTTAAAGACCTGCTGTGTGAAGTCAAGATTTTGAGCCTGTAAAGATACACCAGCTGTACTTGGAAAAGCAATGCCAGTAGTTAGAGGAACAGGGAAACAATGTCATAAATACATCAGAAATATAAGTCTGAGATGGAGGGTGGCAGGGTTCAGTGGGGTTTACAGCCAATGGCAGAACATATTTTTTAAAAAATCAGCTGCAGCTGCAAATGTTGCTTCTCTGTCGATTGACTACTGAATGCTACAATCTAAGATTTAGGAAAAATGTGTAATCGCCCTCTAAGCAATAGGGGTTTATTTGTTCAGCAACACAGCTCCCCCCACCCCCGTAGTTCACATGTGCTGGTATGGTCAGGAACAGTGAAACTGTAACATAGGGTGGGCAAAGCATAGTACTTTTCAAGTGTTCCTCTCCACTGGCCAGAGTTAATGAGAATTGCAACCCAGCAACAAGGAACAGCTTCAGGCAAACAGCATGGCAACAGTGGACCTATTCCTGTGAAACCACAGACATTCACTCCTGCATCTTGATTGTATGAAGAAATAATTTTGAACAGCTAATGCATAAAGCAAGAAAAAGATTACTCTGATATATGGTCAGAAGGATGTAAAGGTACGTGAAGGGCTTATCAACATCCATTCAGTAATCCTGTATATGGTAGGCCCATGTAAATATTCAAGGGGTGGGAGAACAGAATGTCAACTGATTTCTCCCTCCCACTTTTTTCCAGGAGAGTGTCAGGGAGGTTTACATCTGATCCTCAAGGGCTCTAAAAATCCATTAGCACTCACCCTCCCTCTTCTTCTTCTTCTTCCTCCTCTCCATCATCTGCCTCTTTGTAGCGCTTGTTCAGGATGTAATCCCGCAGGAACCGTTCTCCTTCATCCAGTTTGGGGTCATTCCAATATTCTTTAAGAGGTGCCTGAGGAAGGTTGGTGGAAGACAAGCACAAAGGACACCTGGAATCAATTCACCCAACTGGAGATCTAAGAAAGCTTCACCATGAAGTTCATACCCAAAGATGTCTGACATCATCTTGCTAAGTTTGCAGCTCTATATAGACTTTTTTTTTAAAGTCCTGGTACACACTTGAGAAAGGGAGGTGTGTTAACTTATAGAGGGGCTCAGAGAGGACAGGGTTAGCCCATTCCGCCCTCTCATGCGTCTACCCAACAGTTTTTCATGATAAGTCTTTCAAATAGGAATGAGCCAGAGAACATTCTCAACATCCATTTTATCCTTACATGGCCAGATAGAGGAAATGGGCACATATTGTTATGGAGCAAGGCAGACAAATGTTTGCAAATTCAGGGGAAAAGTATCTACTTTAGTCACAGGGTAACATACACTCTCCACTTGTGGATTTAGCAGCACTTAGAAGTCCACACCAACCAGCACTTTCTGCTTCAAGATGATCAGTTCTATGTCACTACTTTACTGGAGCAGTTGGCAATTAGATTCGTCAGAGATGAAGCTAGGAAATGATGCAGAGCCATAAGCGTCCCCATCATTCCCAACTGAAAAACCCTGAGACAGCATTCTAACTTACTAAGAAGACTGTGTACGATGGTGGGAAACCGTCACATCTCTTACAATATTCCTTGAAATCATCATTCAGCCCTGAAGACAGTTTCATGTGCCTTTTCTTACATTTTAGATGCTTCAACAGGAAGCAGCAACAGATCAAACAGTACTGACAAAGAGCCAGATTTGGCTGCTGGAAATGGCAGTCCACCAGCACCATTCATAGAAGGAGGTTCCTAGCCCCTCACTTACCAGGTCTTGAAGGTCTCCTGCATCTAGCTTCTCCTGACCCTTCAGCCAGCGGATGTAGTCTGCCTCCTCAAGCTCCTGAAATAAGTGGGTAGAACAGAAACAATACTGATAATACTACAGCCTTCTACTCCATTTGACTAATGACAGCTACTTCTACATTAATAGTTAAAAAAAATTTCAAATTCATCGTTTAGTGGGCCTTTATTAATGTTCAATTAATTAATCATCCTGCTCTGTATAAAAATGATGAAAAAAAGATAGATGTTAAATATAAAATTATCCTTGAACTAAGAGTATATTTGTCATATTTCACCAGAAACCTAGCACTATCAAGACCATACAGCATTAAATGCTGTGTTTTCAGGGAAAATGCATTCAGTCCTGTCACAGAATGCTAACAGCTTTCCTTCTGCATATTACAGAGACAATTACTGAGGTCTTCCAAGGTGCTCCTGGTCCATAGGCTCTGCTCAGATGGACTTGCTTCTCTGACACTGCCAAAGCTGTGTGGTCTTCACAGTGACAGGTTTCAGGTGAAATATGACAAATATATGTAAAATTCATCCTCCATTTCATTAGTGGATGGGTAGGTGAGGGGGAAGCAAAGTAATGGATTGAGGGGGGTGGTTCAGGTATATGCCATTCTGTTCATACATTAAAGCCAACATCATGAATTTTGCCAGGGAAACAAGTGCAACTGCACAACAATAGTCTTAAGTTGTACCCAGTGGTGGTTAGGAAGGTGCACAAGCAGAAAATATAAGGGCATTTAATGTAAAGGATACTGAACTGGTTGCATTCTGAAGTTATGAAACACAATGGTCTCAAGCACACATTAATCATGGACAAATGAGCCGTGCTAGTGAAATGCTTCCTCTTTTTGCAATCTCAAGAGACCTCTTATGTTCCAGGTTATCTGGAAAACTGTAGAAGGGAAATAACGGTTTTCCCATCCTTCCTTCCCACCCACCAGAACGGTTGCCTTCTGGAACTCCATCTGGAGGAGCCACAGCCTAAGAAGCCAGGAAAGACCTACCATTTCTTTCCACACCCACCTTCTCTTCCTTACTTTTGGCTCGCTGGTGTAGTAAAGATGATGAGTTGTCATTTTCATCTTCTTCTTCATCACTATCAGCAACAAACTTCCAGAAACTGCATGAGGGAGGCAAAAAGTAGGTTCAGCACCATTCGTTCAAGGCCAGGGTCTTGAGAACTTAAAGGATTACATTCACAGTCTGGAATAGGTCCCAAATACTTTGGCCATTTCCACACTACACTCTTATAGTGCTATTATTCCACTTTCAATATCCTATGGAATCCTGGGTTTTGCACTTTAGAGAGGGGCTTCAAAGGCATCCTCAAAAGATGTATGCATCCTCAAAGGCCCCTCCCTAAACTGCAAACCCCAGGATTCCATAGGATATTGAAAGTGGAATAACAACACCATAAGAGTGTAGTGCGGAAATGGCCTATGAGAAACCAACTAGAGTGCTTGGAGAATCATTATCACAGTAAACCTAAGGGCTGACCCTACTATGCCCTCAGGCAAGCCTATGAAACAGGGTGGCAAAAGTGACCCTTAGATCCCTGCTTTGCGACCCTCCCAAGCTTCCCCAAGGCTCCTCAACATCCCTATTTTTTTTTTAAAAAAAAAGCCACTTTGTGCCAAAAATAAGCCCCTCTAAGATTTGGATCCTTCTGCCTTTCACTACCATCCCCCAGAGTACCTCTAAACAAAGAAAAGCTATCTTTGGGACCAACACATGAATCTGGAAAAGAGATTATGTTGCTTCTGGATTCACCAGGAATGATACTGCAACCAACAGGGAAAGGTGCAAAAGAGGTCTCTGCCTCCTTCGGAGTTGTCTAACTCTACTGTAAGAACAAGGCTCCAGGAAAGTCTCTTATTGAGGTTACCACAGATAGAATATTACTTATTTATGGACACCATTGCTGTTGGAACTCAGGAAAAACCTGGCAGATCAGGAGAAAAAACAAACTGAGCCTCAGTGAGAGTTAGGCATCACCCACACAGTCCATTTTAAATATTCATTTAAATATTCATTCACTTCCCCAGAAGACAAGATGTAAAGAGGTGAGGGGTTCTAAGGATGCAGACAGTGCATTTTCCTTCCCATTAAATAACTGTAGCGTCCTCCCCTATGTAGGGCATTTGGGAAAAGGACTTGCAAAAAGAATGGACCACTGGACAAACCTTTTTTTCTGGAAATTACCCATGGAAAAAAGATGGCACACACACACACACATATAGTGAGTGAGGAAAGATAACAGAAGACTATAATGTTGAAGGTTCTGTTTCCCAGCGACCTCATTCTTTCTCACCTCTCCTTAAGCTGCTTCTGCTCTTCCACATAGCTCTGTCAAATGGAGGGGGCAAGAGAGATTAGCACAATATGAAATAACTTTCCCTCACAGATCAACAATCCTCTTGAAAATGCTGCAGGTTTTTTTTAGATGTATAGCAACCCGTAGCCCAGTTTCCAACACGTTCCTCCCAGCCTCACCTTTGGGTTTTTAATTTCTACTTCTTCCTTGTCCTCTTCATCCTCATATTTGCTGTAGGAAAAAAAAGGAGGGTTACTGAATGGACAGACCCCTCCTCCTCCACTCCCCACAAGAAACTTGGGTGTGGGGACAACACATTCAGGACTGCAATGCTTCAATCCAAATGAAAGAAAACTTCTAGCTTTTCTGAACTTCTAAACTATGTCTTCTCCAATTTGATAAAGTAATCACAATGAGATCCAGGCACATGGAATAGTTTGCTGCCAAGGTGCCCATAACTCACCCTAAATGCTAGTCTGGCATGTCCTTCCTGAACCAAATGAACAAGCAAACACCTTCCTGTTCTGATCAATCCAGGCTGCTGTACAAGCAAAGGACAGGAAAGAGAACCTAGCCTCTCTATACTTGGGAAGTTAGGTGCGACTGCATGAAGACTAGAAGAATCAAGAGGAGTATCTACAAATGTTTAATGCTTGCTGAGTTTGCAATTTCACCATCTAGATTTTGAATGAAAAATTGAAATGCTCCATACCTCTTAGTATGACATTGCTGTTTTGATATTGGCACCAAAATGTCACTTAACATTATGTGATGCATAACAACATTTAATATTCATTGACAAGCAGCAGTATTTGATATCTTGACAGCACTGATATGTAGTGAGCAGCAGTGAGCACCACATGTGAGCAGTATATTAAATGTGTTAGAGGCACACCAATAATAATTAAATTAAATGTAATTTAGCATCAAATACCAAGATATCAAGTACAGGGAGAAAAGCCAGCATAAACTCTTTTCTTTCCATTATTACAAATATACCAGTAAAAAAAGTTTTCACATAAAGATTTGAATGTTTCATTTTATTTCGTTATTTAACTTATATCCCACCTTGCTCCTTACACAGGACCTAAATGGTCTGTATCTGAATATAACATTTAATTCAAGAATGCTAAATCAGATAACTTTGCTTAAAGGAGTAGAAAATTTATCAAAAATTTTTACTTCTACTTTTTCCAGAAAAAACAAACATACATCACTGACCTAAACAGAGGTCTACATTTTGTCTGGATTGGTAGCCAAGACTCTGCATTTGTCTGAATAAGGGAAAGATGATGCCTTCTCTTCAAGGTCATGTTGAACTTTGAAAGCACCTGGTACACCTCCACAGTTCAGCAAAACGTAATCTTCCCACTAAGCTTAAAGAGCTGGGGGTCCAGAGAGCACTTCAAATGGACAAACTGAAATGAGCTCCATTCCTTACCCAAGCTGTGAACACTGCCACAGCTGCACAACTCTTTGGAGGCAGTCCCCAAGTGCCTTACAAAAAGGAGTACTATTCAGGGAAGCCTCAGCCTTCACCTTGAGCGTGGATTGTACAGGAAGGCTGAGGCTTATTGTGTTCAACAGAGATGGACAGGTTGCTTGGTAAAGCAAGCCCATTTGTACACCTTTAGAGAAAAATTTAGATCATAAGGATACTACAAATGATTCTAAACACTTGAAATTCATAAAAAAGCCCCCTCCCACAAATCAGAAGACATCCCCCCTCGCAGACTTCCATTTTTTCCCATAAAAAATTGCAAGTTTGGGAGACCACTGAAGAAAAAACAACATTTATGAAATATTTTAAGACAATGTTATACTTGATCAAGATATACAGTTGTGAAGATTCCTCCCGTAGAGAATGGCCATTCCTCAGTATACTGTAAACATGAAGACTGAAATCCAAAATGCATTTCTTCACATAAAGGGTGCTGCCATTTACAGCAGACACAAACAAGACCTTTCTTGCTTATAAATTGCTGCTTGCCTTCTTTGCCTAACCTCTGGTTTGTAAGGAGATGCAAGACAAAATAATTCTTCCTACCTGCTGTCCTTTTTATCTGGCCCCTCCCTTCTGGGCAACCTTCTCACCTCTCCCCTCAAATGGCTATCACAAACATTCTACTCCAGACTGGGACACAAGGAGCTTATTGCCAGGCTTTGCCAGGAGATAAAAAGGTCAGAAGAAGGTGGACAGAAGAAAGAGCAAGAGACCTGTTGTGCAAATCTGACATTTGATTTGAGTTGTAATGAAGGCCCAAAAAAGTAAGTGGAACACGTCTAACTGTACTGATATTATTCAAGGGCAGACTGAAGTTGCAATTCTGTGTATTTTTACTCAGGATAAATGCCAGTAGACTAACTTGTACTTGAGTAAAAATGCACTATGTCCATACAATTGTTGTGTGCCTTTCATTCATTTCCAACTTATACCAGCCCTAAAGCAAACCTGTCATGGGGTTTTCCTGGCAAGATTTGCTGGGGGAGGGGGCTCCTTTGCTTCCCTCTGAGGCTGAGAGAGTATGACTTGCCCAAAGTCATCCAGTGAGTTTCCATGGCCAAGTAAGGATTTGAACCCAGGTCTCCAGAGTCATAATCCAACACTCAGAACACCACACTATGCTGGCTCACAACCATACAATAAATTTCACAAACAAGAATAGTACCATTCTGTATGGTCCTCTTACAAATGATATATTTTATGCTCTTAAAGCATTAAATTAAGTTTAGATTTAATAATAAAGGAAGTATGGCATCTATTTCAATTTTTCCCCAACCATTCTGATCACTCCCTGTGACATGCACAAAAAAAGTCCATTGTTTTCAAAATGTCTAGGAGATCTATGCCTTTGCTACTTCCAGATATTACTGGGTTGTAAGTTGAGTCTTCTGAGTTACCGGTCACTGTTAGTTCTGCAGTAGCGATAAAGAATACAACAGGAAAGCAAGAATTTCATCCACCCCACGAATTGCAGAATGGGAGTGGGTCTCTTAGGATACTCCCAACCTCCCATTTCAGCTTTCCAAAGGCAGAAACTGGCAACAGACAGGGAAGATATTTCATTGTATCATCAGTTTCAAATGCACAAAAATGTAAATCATACAAACAGGAAACTTTAATAAAGTCTTGCATTACAAATTAAACACGGAAGTCCCAAAAGACCATCCACATTGAAATATCTATTGCAAAGTGTTGTATAGATAAATGACTGACCTCCCAGTTTATTAAATGTCTTGAAAGAGAAGTAGTTCCCAATTTCCTTTTCATAATAGATACTATTATAATACTAAGAACTGAAGGAGAAGATAAGCTGTAAGTCTAATATTAACACACTGGACAGAGGGATCTCAGCTCAAGTATGGAATGCAAGATACTACAAAATTCTCTTTTCTTATAAAAGAATGAAAAGAACTAGCAAACCATGGAGTTTTGAGTGTATAATCAGTGCTGTGGAGCTTCTTGTGAGTCACAGAACAACACTCAGTTCCTAACTTCAGCTACATCCTCTACCCCTACACCTTCCCACAGCATTCAGCATTATTTCCTCACCTCAGCAAATTCCAAAGGCTCCCTGAAAGTCTCTATTGCCATGCACAAATAAATGTGAACTATGCAAATACCACTAGTTTAGCTAATACACCAGGACCAGGCTTACTAACATGCACACAGAGGACAGCTTTAGCCATGTTCTGCAGTTTTGTTGTTAACTGTTGTCAAGTTGTCTTTGACTTATGATGGCCCTAGACTTCCTGTTATCAACTGCCCTGGTCAGATCTTGCAAACTCAAGGCCATTACTTACTTGATTGAGTCTATTCACCTATAATGCAGTTTTCCTTTTTTCCCTACTGCCTTTCACCTTACCAACCATTACTGTATTTTCTAATGGGTCCTGTCTTCTCATGATACGTCCAAAGTATGACAGTCTCATGCTTTCACACCATTGATGTATTTCACAATAATAAACAGAAATCAGAGTTATTATGGCACAGACAGTCCTGAGCTTGGTATTCAATTATGTGTATTTACACTTGAGAATCTTGCTAGTTCTGTCATTGCTGCCAAGTCCTGGATTTCTGACTTTTTGACAACCATCTCCATTTTGACTGAGCCAAGTATAGGAAATCTTTAACTATTTCAGTGCCTTCAATAACAACATTAAACTTATGTAGATCATTATTTTTGTCTTCTTAATGTGGCTTGAGTCAATCTCTTTTAGAAAAAGAGAGGGGAAAAATGGTCTCTCTTTCTCTCACACACACAGAAAGGCAGCCAAAGTAGAATTCTTAACAGAAATTTAAGGAACTTGCTCGTTCAGAAAAGATGTTCCAAGATTCTAGAGAAGTGTACATATGGATAGCCCACACCGTGCAAGGCCAGAGGCAATGCTGCCCTCATAACACAACATAAAAGCTTAACATTTATCTGCTCTCTCATCATTTAGAAGATACATAATAGACATTAAATAGCAGAATGACTATTCCTGTCCTAGTCTATGGCTAGGAAAGCCAAAGAGCCAATAACAGCCAGTAAAGGGGTACAGAAGAAGTGAATGGCCTGTAATACACAAACCATCATTTAATAATACGGTGGATTAGCCTGAAAAAGCCTGACCAAACTGGACATTTGCATCTCCTTCCAACGAAAAGACAAGGCCTTTTTCATTTCTCTTAATAATTCCAGCATGGTATTACATTCAAGCCAGTAATCCAGGCTTAACATGATAAATTTCTAAACAAGTTAATTGTAAAACATGATTAGACCATGTCATATACTTTCAAATCTAGGAAACTGTTATTGCTGTTGTTGTGTGCCTTCAAGTTGCCTTGTGTGCCTTCAAGTTGGTTCTGATTTATAGCAAACTCATCATGCGGTTACCTTGGCCAGATTTGTTCAGAGGGCATTTTCCTCAGTGGGATTCCACGCCTGAGTAGGGATTTGAACTCTGGTCTCCAAAGCTCCCTCCAATGCTCAAACCACTACACTATGCTGGCTCACATGTGTGCTACAGATTTCATAAACACGCAGAATGTACAGGGATACTGGAAACCATTATATCATTGTTTATGAAGCTGCTATGCTAACCAGAGGTTTTTAAAACAAAGCACCCTAGTTAAAATATAATTAAGAATACTTTAAAGATGAAACTAAACTCTTCTAAAGCCTTCTTCCATGTGTTACACAAAGAAGAAGAGAACATGAATACCCAGTGCTTTGCTTGAATTTATCCAAGCTCCTCCATGCAGTCCTGGATGATGGATCAGTAAAGCAGCTCAATATGACTGCATAAAAATTAAATTTCACAGGTTTTTACTGTAAATCTTTAACAGTGATTGCACAAAACTGAATGACTTCATATATTCCAGTTTTCAAAGAGATAGCCATATTAGTCTATTCTAGCATAAAAAGAAAAAGGTCGAACAGGACATTTAAAAGTACTATATTTCAGCATAAGGTTGATAAATTGGACCAGAGTCACCAAAAACTTGTGGAGAAATGTATCAGCTAGCATCGAAGTTTGACCCTTCCACTATTCCCTTTCCCCTCCTTATGCATTCACATATTCCATTATACAACTGCTACAAACATCAGAAGACAAGACAAAAAAAAATGTAATCTCATCCCATCACTATCTCCTCAGGAAACATGACCAATTCGAGCTGCCAGTTCATGATTCAAAAGTCCTAGACTAATGGTTTGGAGGTCTTTGGTCCTCCAACTGTTTTGGACTTCAACATCCAGAAGCACCAGCCAATATGATCAATGTTCAAGAATTCTGGAAGTTCAAACTTCTGGAGAACCAGAGACTAACTAATCCTAGACTAAGGATTTCAGCAGCCCAGTTTTTATGCCTTACCCGGCCTTCTCCAAGATCACCTTCCTCTCATAGTCCTTAAGAAACATAGGCTTTTCTTTCTTCTTTTGGGCCAGCTTCTCACTGTCACTGGCTGAGGAAGAATCTGAGAAGAGAGAAACCTATTATTTTATTGTATTTTTTATTTGTTTAATTTATATCCCATTCTCCTCCCAGGACATGATCCAAAGTGGTGTACAACTTCACCATACAATACAATTTAAAAATTCTGAATACAAAAGTTAAAACACAATTAAACCAAATTTCTATTTTACAAACACAAGTTAAAAACAAAGCAAAAACATTAGAAACAAGTTAAACTGAATTAACAGATGCCTAAAACATAAGGAAATATTACAACTGCATTAATAACATTATTTATTATTTGAAAATTACAATCTCATTAAAAGCTCCAAAAAAAATCAAAAACTTCCTCAATTAATGTCAGGTTGCCTGCAATCTTCCCCTTGTTGCTTATAGCCATACATTAGATGCTTTGATGTGTAAGGGGGAGGTGTGGGATGAAGCAATGGATAGGAAGTTGGGAGTATTTGAGAAATGATCTGTGATAAGAATGAACAGACACAAGGTAGCAGTGTGTGCTAATTCTGAAATGTAATGAAACGTAATACAGTCTGCCAATCCAACACTTCTTTAGTCTTGGCAACTGCCAAGACGTATAGCTGTTTTCTTTTGATGTTCCTCAACAAAGCTTTTGAAACCTCTAAGCCTAATTACTTTAACATGAAGCTATCCTGTACCTGACAAATAAAAACTTTTATCTGCTAAAGGAAAGACAGCAGGGAAGGAGCCAATCAGACTTCCTTGGGAGCAGCCACCAAGAAGGCTCTCTCTTATGTTCTGACAAGACATGCCTGGGATGGTAATGGAACCAAAAAACTTTCCCCTTTGGATCTTAGAGCACAGGCAGACTGTAGGAGTTACGCTTTTCAAACTGTCTGGACCCAAGTTGTGTAGGGCTTTAACAATCATTGCAAGCACTCTGAATTCTGCCCTGGAAACAGATCAGCAGCCAGTTATGTCAGCCAAGTTGTTATATGACCCCTATAACCTGCCCCAGTCAGCAACCTGGCTGAAGTGTTTGGACTCCATTTCCACAGATAGCCCCATGGAGAGTATGTTACAACAATCCAAACAGGATATACTGCATAGAGTCATGTATAGTCAACCTGATGTATAAGTAAAGGGCAAGGTTTGGGGCCAAAATTATGGATTTTGATGTGATCCATGGATAAATCAAGGGTCATTCTGTACAGAGGGGAAAGTGCCAACATCACCTCAGGGGGCCAACTGGCCTTTGCCACTGCCACTGCCATTATTCCACCCAGGCATTCAAAAAGGCCTTTCACCACTCTACTCAGAGAAGGGGATGGTTCCTTTTTTGGTTAAAAGCTAAGATACAGCATTAACTCTTATCAAAAAAAGGAACCAGACACAGCTCTGAATAGAATGGTGAAAGGTAAGCACTTAGTCCACCTCAGGAGAACCCAAAAGAAACACTAACCCCCTCTACTCTCTCTATAATACATTGAGAGGAAGTACCATCTTCCCACTAGGTATTCAAAAAGACCAGAAGTGGAGAAAGCAGAGGGGGTTGGTGCTTCTTTTAGATTCTCCTGGGATGGAAAAAACTCTTCCCTTTTGCCACCCAATTTAAGAGAAAGAGATAGTTCCTTTTTTTTATAAGAGTTAAAATACAGTACATACACTGACCTACGAATAAGCGTACCTGGGGTTTTTGGGGTCAATTTTTTGGCTGAAATGTTTAGACTTATACATAAATATATACAGTAATCAAGGAATGTGTCACTGTAGCCAGATTTGATGTCCCAAGAAACAGAAATAGCTGGCACATCACTTTTAGCTGTGCAAATGGCAAATGCTGAAACCTGGACATCCACGCTTAGATCTGAGTCCAGGAGCATGCCTAAGCTGTCAACCTGATATTTCAGGTAGAGTACAACCCTACCAATACAGGATGAATCCCTACTCCCCGATCAGCCTTTCCTGATCAGGAACACCTCTGTGTTGTCTGGATTAGTTTCAATCTGTTTATCTTCATCTAGTCCACTACCAATAGCAGACACTGATTTAGTACAAAGACAGCTTTTCTCTTTTGGCAAAAACACTACAAAGTGCCATGGAAACTCTTCACAGCAAGCTGCCAAGTGGCCTACATGATGCTCCAGTGGGGTGAAATGCAAAGGGCCCCTGACCACTTGGACAGCTCTGTTGGAGGACACTGGTGACAGAGAAGAATTATTTCTTTGCTGCTATCATCCCCATAGAATTAGGCTTTCCAAGAGGTTGAGCCAATGTTCCCTCACACTTCTCCAAATTTTCTACCATCTATGCTCTAGTCTTCATCCCACTTGCTTCATCACCACGACCTCCCTAATGAACCAGGATGCTCACTTGGTTTCACTCTGTGTGAGACGATGCCTTCAGAGCTATTGTGTCCATTGCCCTGGCCATTTCCCTATTCCAGAAGTTGCCAGGATTGCCTGCCAAGGTAAACTCCCCAGGAGCCATCAGGAATCCATTTGGATCAATCATCTCCTGGGGCAGACCTTCTTAATTGCAGAGGCAGAGATCACTGTCACTCTATGCAGCACAGAAAATCAGATCCAGAGTGTGTCCTGCATTGCAGATGGCCCCAGATATTATTTAGGACAGACCCACATCTGTCATGGAGAACATGAAGCCCTGAGCTTCTTCCAACAGAATGGGCTTGGTATGGAAGTCTTGCAGCACAACAAGCCAGGTGACTCCACCACCACCAACAAGACCAATTCACCCAGTTCAGGGAGGAAGACTGTAGAGCAGTGGAGTGGGCGGTACACCAATAGAATCCCTATTCTGTCCCAGTCACCCAACTTCAGATGCAAACACTCATACCCAGTAGACAGTAGGATGGGGCACCTGGTGAAGGTGAGATTGGGGTGGGGAGACGGAGTGAGATTGCAACTCGATCTCCACACCAGGTCTTGTCTGCTGCTGCACTGAGAACTATGGTAGATAAAGCTGGGAGAGAATAACCATCCTGTTCCATGCAAGCCAGGTGGGCATGCTCATCCAGGATCAAGTCCTGGATCAGAGGTGTTCTTCCATTCACTAGCGTTAAACGGTAATATTTTCAATTCCGGGGGCCTGCTGCCAAGACTATCCAGACTATTTGAGGTGGGAGTTAGCTTGAGGGCAACCAAGACCCCGTGGCTTTCCTCTTTCCCATGGAGATAACACAATCTCCCCTCTCTCCCCACTCCCCATTTCCCATTCTCCCTTTAACCACTAAGTTGGAATGGCTGCTCCTTAGAATCTTCAAAAGTCTTCAGACCCCAGACAGAAACATTAAGAAATTTTCCAAGGCAACTATTCACAGAGCCAACAAAAAAAAGCTTACCTTCCTTGCTGTAGAACGTGACATCCTTCTGATATATCCGTGGGTCCTTGGTTTTCAATAAGGCCAAGGTGCTGTAAAAAGCACGATCCAGTTTGGGATCAACTTCCTGCCAAAAG